>LPNX010357033.1:0-89222 GCA_001517045.1 Pseudotsuga menziesii | reverse complement strand
CATATGTCCACAGTGTCGTCAATCCGACGAGGTCTCATAATCAAACAAATACAACATATAATAGTAGTTCAGGTAGAAATGTCAAAACGGGGTGTTACACGTTTCAAGAAAGTTGAAAGAAACCATGCTACGTGCCATACAATTTATGTGCCCTTGTTGCAGAATATGTTTGGACGATCTCAAGATTTTGGTGGAGAAGGATTATAGTGACGACATTGGGGAGCTTAATATGGTGGAGAAGGCATTTGAAATTGGGGAGGTGATTGGGCAAGGGGGGTTGGGAGTAGTGTACAAATGCATTCACATGAGAACCAGAGAAGAATTCGCCTGTAAAATGATGGCTCTTACCAAGAGTGCATATAATGAGATCACTATCCTCAAAAACCATTTATACAACGAACCCCCCGGAATCTTGAGTATCAAAACCCACTGCTGGCCGGAGCGAGATAGATTGGCAAAAAATGTGTACATGATTTCAGAGCTCTGTGATGGAGGAGATCTCCAGCGTTTACTAAACGAGCATGGCCATGCTATTATTTCTGAGAGACGCACCGCCACAATAATCCAATCCCTTCAATTCTGCCAATCGCGGAAAGTCATTCACAGAGACGTAAAACCTTCCAGTATTTTTATAGTAAACAGTGTAAATTCTTCTTCTTGGGCTTTTAAACTTGGAAATTTTGATGTGTCCATTTGGAAAGGCATGTCTCACAAATATTTTTCAAGATTCATTTGTCAATTTGAAGTATGTCTTAGTCTACTGACGTATTCTTTATTTTTACAGGTAATATAAATGTAGTAACCGATAACGTTGGGACGCTGGGATATTCTGCTCCAGAGATGCTGAGTGGAAATGGGTACACGTACGAAGTTGATATATGGAGCGCAGGAGTGGTGTTGTATGTTCTTCTGTGTGGGAGGACACCTTTTGATGCTGAGAATGAGAGCGCCAGGAGTATGAACGAGAAAATACAGAATACAGAACTAGATCTCAGCACCGGTGTATGGAGCTCCATATCTGATTCTGTGAAGGAACTCGTTCTTGGAATGTTGCAAACGGACCCCATCGGCTACTTTCTTGCGATCAAATCTTGAGTGAGTTGTTATTTTCTTGGGATTTTGTGGATATGCAAATTTTGTTTCTAGGGTTTTAGAATTGGAGCGACATATTTAAAACTGTTTTGGTTGGTGTAATCTGAGTATAGATTTATTTAAACTTCGATTTATTACCAATCGAGAGAACCAGGTGTAAATTTTTTTATGAATCTATATTGTTTTTTTTTCCTATAATTTTTAGTGTGTAACGTTTACAACATCTCTCTAACTCTCCCGGCTGTAGAGCACTTCTGTCGTTATTAGGTATTTGATATATCTCTATGAACAAATTTGTATGTATGTCTTAAGAGCGAATCTGCATATATAATCTCAATATAAAGATAAAACTAAAGGAGCGGTGGACGAGAACTAAAATGGCATTTGAGGTCATGCAGGTCATCCTTGGATTCTGGCCTTTACAGAGATGAACTTGCAGGCTCCTAGCTCCACCATCAACACAGAGAGAACGCGTTCACGCCGGAGGTTGTTGCTGGACACAATTGATGAATAGACCGTTGGCAGGTGAACACAGAGCAGAAAGAAAAGTTATACGATCTTGTGTGTAAGAAAGTAACAGCAATTTGCTTATAACCGCCTTATGTTGAAATCTATTTATGAAACTGTCCGTCAAATGTTTTCGTTCAATACTTTCTCCTCTGTTATGCCTTCAAATCTGCAGACTTCAGGATATTGATTGAGCCATTCAATAACATTCAAGAGACTGTGTAATAACATTCAACAGACTGTGTTTGAGCCTCGGGATTTTTTATATTGATAATTTTGTATGAATTTTTTTATTATTATATTTACAAATTTTGATATTAATATGGTTTAAATCAATCAATAAGATAAATCATAAGTTTTGTGGTACTTTTATTTGCAAGTCAAGTTACAATCACAGCAGTATATTTTTACTCATTTTGGAGCAAACTCATTTTCTTTTCTATCTTAATTTTGAATATTATTTAATTAAAGTTTTGATGTTATTTTTATTAAATTGTATATTAAATGAAAGATTTTTAGGTATATAATTTAATACACATTTTAATCTTATTTTTATTAGATTTTATATTTTGAACATAATTTAATTAAAGTTTTGATGTTATTTTTATTAAATTGTCTATTAAATGAAATATTTTGAGGTATATAATTTAATAAAAATTTTAATCTTTTTTTGTTAAATTTTATATCAGATGAAAGATTTATATACAAATAAATTGTATATCTATTTTCTTCTGAACAATGTAATAAGTTGATTTTTAAATGAAAAAATTAAAATGATTTGTATGAAATGAATTAAAAACAATGTAATAAGTTGATTTTTTATTTTGAATTAATTTTTAATTTTTGTATTTAAGGATTTTAAAATTTTCATTTATTATGAAGCTTGTTTTTCATGAAGTAAAAATTCTCATTTATCAAATAAAATTATAATTTACTTCAAATTTTATTTGTCATAAAATTTCTCTTAAATTAATTTTTTTTTTTAATTTCTTATTTAACTTACTTTATATTTTATAATCAAATATTATTTAACTTAATTTGAATTTTATTATAAATATTCTAAAATTTCTTTAACATTCATGCAAGCATTAATACTAAACAAAAATTAAAATTATATTTTTATTTTAGTACTTGAAACTTTATAATCAAATATTATTTAACTTATTTTGAATTTTATTATAAATAATTAAAATTATATTTTTATTTTAGTACTTTAAACTTTATAATTAAATATTATTTAACTTAGTTTGAATTTTATTATAAATATCTTAAAAATTTCTTGAGGATTCATTCAAGCTTTGATACTAAACAAAAATTAAAATTATATTTTATTTTAGTACAACTCTTGTTTTAGGGTTTATCTTTATCTTAATTTTAATTTTTTAATATTATATTATTTATTTCTTTATATTTGCACAGAAGAGATGCATTCTACAACCTAGTAGGAGAAGGATGTGTAACTCTTTCCGTGCTCTTCCTAGAGTTGACCCATGTCTTTTATAAAAAATAATAAAAATTTATTAAAAATAACTTGTAGGCTTCAACCTATAATTTAAATTATTTAGAATTCCATATATAAAACAACATAAATTAGATAAACTAAAACCATAAAAATTAGATTACACATTTCCACTCTAAAAAGGGTTTGCATCTTGAGAGATTTGTGATCCCTTTCAGTACTTGGCAGTGTTTGATAAATCTCCTTCTAGATGGATCTATGCTGGTTATTACTATTAGTCCATTAGTAGTATGTAGAAATCTAATGTAAAAATTCTTTAGGATTAATGGAAGCTTTGATATTAAACAAAATTAATATTATATTTTATTTTTTTACTATTTTAATTTTGGTTTTAAGGTTAATCTCTTCCATTCATCTTCATCTTAATCTTAATATTTTAATATTATATTATTTATATCTTTATATTTATTACTAGTGGATTTCTTTATTAAAAAAAAAGATTTGCTTTTCAATTTAATAACTTTAATTGTGAATTTGCTTTTCAATTTAATAACTTTAATTGTGAATTTATTTTATTATTGTAATACCCTATTTGGGACTGCTATTAAATATCGATCATGGGTTGGGTAACGAACTGCGCTTTTTTCTCTGCATTTGATGCTTGATTACGCATAAAACTCTTGTCTTCCATCCATCAAGCCTCCCCACCCAAGAAGCCTCTCGCTTCAATAAATAAAAATATAACTTGGAACTATCATCCCCTTCCTCATTTGTTTAAGTCTGGCACGGACTCGGACTCCCTTGGCGTATTCCTCTGCCCTTTGGACCACCGATTTAGAGGTGTGCTGCCTCCTGAATCACTGTATTTTGGAGATATTATTCTATAAATGCTCGGACCTCCTCAAGTTAGCAAAAGTAAAATCGCTTCTGCTCCTGGATTTGTCCCGAGGGAAAGATGGCTGGTTCCCCAGCTCTTGGCTTCAAGCTAATGGCTTCTGACGGATTCCTCCTTCTGCTTGGTGAGGCTGATGTTGAATGTATTCTGGTGGGCAAGTAATTTTTGTTTATTTTTTATTTGGTAACAAAATGTGATCAATGTTATAGAAATATTATTTTCATATTAAATTGTGAATGTGGAATACTGAAATTAGAGAGCCATGCAATTAATTTACAAAACCTGAGTTTATGGTATTAAGCGAATCCCTAGGCATCTTTAGAAAGACAAGAGGCAAGTCTTTGGAGAGAGTTAGTTATTAGCTAATAAAAGTCCCAGGAAAAGAAAAAGAAAGGAAGCTAAACAAAATGAGAAACCACAAAAGAGAGCTATCACTGAATATCTAATTGGTGGGAGGCTTTGCCGCCAGTGAGCACTTATATGTGCTAGGTTTTGCAATAACTAATTCTACTCACTAGAGTGGTGGTAACTTGAAGATGGAATAAGTAAATCATAAACCCAAGAATCTGGGCAAGGGGATGGAGACAATATAGACTGAAAAGTTTCAAGGACTCCTAAAGCTAACCCAACCCTTATATCCTTATGAGTAAGAATTGAGTTTCCATTTATGTTAAAATGATTACTATACACTATGTTAATTGAATTGTGAAAGTTATGCATAGGAATTATAGAGCACTATCCATTTTCTAATTAGCTATTTATTGTTATTTTGTAAAAATCCAATGTTGTGTAAAATAATTGTAATAACCTAACTATGTTAATGATAAATGTTAATAAAAAAGAGAAACATTTATAATTATTAAATACATCTAACTATAAACTCGAGCCACCGGAGGTGTATTGATACACTTTTTCCCATTTAACTTTTAGGAGAAACCAATTGCAACCACAAATTAAAATACATATACTACATAATTAAGAGGCAAAATCACTATTTTAAACCAAGAATTTAGGGTTACTCATTACCAAATTAAATATACTATACCATATTATATAGGATACCATAATATTTTTCCCTTCAACACTCAAAATAAGTCAAAACTTATAATTGATATGAAAAGAAATCAGTTTTGTTATTTCAAATCTTAAACTATTTAAATTATAAAATTTATGAAAATTTTCAAACCCTAAATTTTATTATTTAAACTAAAATTATAATTTTATTTTCAATTAATTAATTTTATTATTCTACTAATTTTTTATAATTTAAAAATATTAAACATATACCTAAATAATCTCAACCTCCTCATCCTATGGAAAATAATGTGTAAAATAAGTAATTTAATACATAAATAATATTTTATTTAATAATAAAACACATGAAAACGTTAGGAAAACTAAAATAAACTTTATATACAAATGATATACTTAACCATTAAGATCACTTGAGGTAGGAAAGCATACTCTAAACAAGAGCCAAAGGTGGCATAGTCTCTGACCGTAGCAAAGGAGCAGTGTGTCGAGAAAGAAAAAAATAGCATTTTAGAATGAAGTGAAGGAGCAGGGGAGCAATGCCAGTGCTATTAGCAAGAATTTGGTATTTAGTAACCGTATTGAAATGCAATCTTGCAAGCATTGGTTGGTCGTAGTTGTTTAGATTGAGATGGCTGAATCTTAATATAGATTTTATTGTGTAAATTGTATGCTACAGATATTGTGATTTCAAAATGATCATAACCAATTTTATAAGCATGTTTAAAACCATTATGGCTTCATATAAAAATATATTACAATAACAAAACTATAATCATTTAGATATCTAAAATCATAATGATATAATTTATTTTAATCAATTTTACAAGCTTGTCTCAAAGCAACATTTTCAAAGAACCATAATCATTTTTATAAATATATTTAAAATCTAATGATCATAATTTATTTTAATTCAATTTTACAAGCATGTCTCAAAGCAACATTTTCAAAGAAAAGTTCATAATAGCTATTTGAAAATTCTCATAGATATTTTGAAAATAGACCATCATTTGCTAAACTACCAAGATATTTCATGTGGTTATTGATAAGATGTCAAATGAAATTGCCAAAAACATCATCTCTGGAAAGTGACAAAACCATGAGTATTAGACATTTGGGAAATTAGAGACTTGGATATGCATTTAAAACATTTTCCAAAAAAAAAAAATGGTAAATTTTATAGGCATATTTAAAACCATTATAGAGTGGATTCATGAATATGAGTGTTTATTTTGGGAGGTCTTATAAGAAAATAAATTTGATTTTTTTCATGTTTTTTAACTTTGGTAAACAAAAGTTATATTTTTGTTTAGAATTTTACTTTCTAGTAAAAACAAAACTTTTAGAGAATTATGTTAGCTTTGTATTCATTATTTTTTCATTTTATTATTATTATTGAGATTTGAGATATCATTTTGGCAAATGTTTGATAGTATGTTCTTATATAATGAAATGACTAATAAATAGTCATGTTTTTTGAGTTTCCTGAAATAATTGTTAAACTTGTTTTTTTGTTAAAAACCATATACTACAACAATCTATATAAAATGTATTAGTGCATGACTATAATTTCTTAACCAATGGATCGACATACTAATTATTATAATTTTTTAAATTGGATCAATGTGGGAAAACTTGTGGAATTTCAACATGTTTATTTTCAGTGGACATTTCTCTCAAGTTGCACTAAAACTAAAAAAATATAAGGATACCTTTTTGAAGTAGACATCCAATGAAGTGCCTTATATTTTTTTCTATTTTTTTAGTTGTGCATTTTTGAAGATATGGATTGTTCATTTCAGTACATTTTGAAAGCAATAAAATCAAAATAGACACATATTAACAAAAAAAAATAATGAAAATTATCAGATATCACCTAAACACAACAAAATCTATACCTATCAATAATATATTCTTCAATGAAAAACTAATAAAACCTGGAAACAATAAAGTTTTCAAGTGACAGTAAGTAAACACAAGTTTTCCGTTTTCAAACAGTTAAATTTAACATTAATTGTTCCAATGAAAAATGAAATGCAAAATACTTCGTCCCGGAGAAAATTGTTCCGATGAAAAATGAAATGCGAAATACTTCCTCCCCGGAGAAAACGAGGTTCCACTTTTAGAAATTAAATTATTTCAAATCGTATAAATATAGACTAGCGAAATCGTATAAAAAAAATTAAGGTGTTTTTTCAAAAGAGATTTTTTTCAAAGGATATTTTTAGAGGATTTTTCGGAGAGATATTTTTTTCGAAAGATATTTTTTTCAAAGGAGATTATTTTCCAAGGATTTTTGTTTTTAAAGGACTTTTTATGGATATTTTTTCTAAGAAACTTGTTGAAGTTAAGTAGGTTTTTTCCTAAGAGAATTTTTCTTTTGAAGACTTTGTTATAAGGTCTTTTTTGAGACTTTGTTAAAAGGTTTTTTTGAAGAGATGCTTTTTAAAGAGATTTCTGTAAGGAGATGTCTTTTAAGGGAAGTCTTTAAGGATTTTTTTGGACTTATTATAAAATGACTTTTTCTTAAAGGTTCAAAGACGATTTCTGTCATAGTGTTCTCTCATTTAGATTCAAAGAGACATTTTTAAGTTAATTTTTTTCTTTTTTTTGAATTTTGCTTCAAAGACAATTTTTCTTAAACTATTTTTTTAGCGCTCTAAAAATTTAAGAATTTTAATAAGGTGATATTTTTCTCATAGGCATTATTTTATGTTAAAGGTTGAAAGGCAATTTCTCTTTAGGTGTTTTCTTAAAGGATGAAAAACTCTAAAATATTTTTTTTTGTGATGATTTATTTCTCAATGACTTGACTTCTTTTTTAGGCGAATGACTCAAAGGAAACTTCTCTTAAAGTATATTTTCAAAGGTTTAGAGAATCTAAGCGACTTTTTGAAAGGTGGATTTTTTTTTCTCAAAGTTTTAAGTCAATGACTCAAAAACAATTTCTTCAAACCTTTTTTCTCAAAGCTCAAAGACACTAAGGGGCTTTTCAAGGTTATTTTTTTAAGTCAATGGCCTAAAAACAATTTCTTCTAAGGTGTTTTCTCAAAGATCAAAGACAATAAGGGGCTTTTCAAGGTGATTTTTTTGTCAAAAATAATTTTTAGGTCAAAATCTAAAAGACATTCTCTTAAGTTGTTTTGTTGAAGACTCAAGACTATTAAGAGATTCTTTTAAGGTGATTTTATCTATTTCTTTTAGGTGAAATTGTCAAGGGAAATTTCTCTTTATGTGTTTTATAAATTGTTGAAATACTTCTTTCTTCTTCTTCTTCTTCTTTTAATTTTTATTTATTTTTTCAGTTGTTTTTCTATCTTAACATTTTTTTACTATAAAGTGTTGATTCTTTAATTTAATCTCTACAAATTAAACAATCATGGGCAATAAAACAAAGCGCCAAAGCAAAATTTTACGTAAACGAGGTGATGAGGCTCATAGGAAAAAATAAAGACTCAGATATCATACCAAAAAAGAAAGGCTTGCACATACACAAGACACAGTTGTTGAAGATGTAAATACATATTTATATCATACTATTAATGAAATGGATATTGAAAATTGAGTACAAGAACAAGAAATTGAAGCTAAAGAGACAATTGTTAAAGATGTAAATAGGGATTTACATGCTAATGTTAATGGATTCAATATTGAAAATCAAGTTCAAGAACAAGAAATTAGACCTGGCATGTATATATCATATATTTTCCAAATCCATTTTTTATAATAAATTGTAATTTTTGATATATGTTAAATTAAATTTAACTCAAATATATAGTTGCTTTCACCATTGATGATGAAATGTTGGAAAACATTGATTGCAATAAATATGGGGAAAACATAGCAGACCACGTTGCACGATATCGTGCTATGCAATTTTATGACGACGTTCTCCAACAATATTTAATAGTAGGACAAGCACAAATTTTGAGATGTTTATTAGTGTCCAAGAAGTTAAAAGCTACTAAGTCATTATTAGATATTCACAAGGAGAGAAAAGAGTCGAAGGTGATGCTGGTACCACAATATGCCCTATCAAAATTTGAAGATTTCGACAGCACATGGGTAAAGAAGGACCTAGATTTTTGCTGCTAGATGCTTGTCTCAAACTGGTAAGATTTTCTTCATCTCAATCTTCAAGTTGGTGAAGTCTGTAAGGAATATTTCACCTTTTGTGGACAGAAGCTGTTCCTCTGGTCTGAATGGTTCATATCCAGAACAAATGAGTGAACGAAAAAGGATGAAGACCTTCCCTAGATGTCGTAGACACCTGGAATGCTGCTTCGATAGCGAACCTATGTGCCTACAAATAGATCAAACATGTAAACACATCAAAGCTACCATAAAATCATCTACTTATCCATGTTAGTGACTAAGGAATCTAACAACATGTACATGCGAAATCAAAACAACAGTAATGTGGGATGGAAATCAGCTTAAGATGTATGGAGAATTTTGCAACCAATTAAGCCTTAGTGTCGACATGCATCTCCATGAGACAAACACTTCATCCCCATAAGCTCTAACTTTGCTCTCTATGCTCTCCAATGGCTTGGGCCAAGTGGTCAATCCAACAGCATAACAATACCTCTATAGTTCTCCCCCTCAACCATAGACATGAGCTTGTATTTATAAGACTCAATGGATAGGAATGGTTGAGAGATTTGTGGATGAGGTGGCCTCTAAGATCCTATGATGAGGGATCTCAAGCTCAACTAACCCACAATGATAGGGATAAGGGAGGACATGCAGCTCATGATCTAGAAGCCTCGATAAACTTCTCGTTTTCCCATTTTACCTAGGGTATCGCTTTTCTCCTCTTATGAAAGAGCGGTTTAGATAAGAAATGCTTATGGACAAAAGGCCACAGGCGGTGGCACCGCTTATGGAAAACATGATACAGGCGGTGTAAGCAAGGTACCGCTCATGGTTCACAGGGAAAGCGCAGTGCTGAGTATTTTCATGTAGAATTGACAAACAACATGGGGTTTCCACTCCAAGTGCTGGGTTTAAGGGAAAGTATGTAAGTCAAAGGTCTTATCACATGGTGGTGACAGGATTTTGGTATAGTAGGATGCCCCCCAAAGCATGAGTCTTAGAGGGATACGATAAACGAGAGCTTTGAGAGAACAAGTTGTTGCTTTGAGGTGAAAATGTCAGCTCAATCGGAGCATGTTGTCAAGTAGGCATCTGTAGCACATCAATATTTTTGAGTCATAGACACAAGTAACCAACTCATGGCTGTAGACCAATACAAGGCAGATCCATTGGAGGAATAAACAAGCATGGCTACTAGAATACAACGTAGATCCATGTGATAAAGGACTCAAACTTGGACATAGCTACCAGACATACAACGTAGATCTATGTCATACAGACACAAATTTGAGCATAGCCATGACCATACAAATGTGGATCCATGCTAGATATACAAAACTCCATTGCAACCTAGGGAAAAGTAATGAGCACTTTAAGCAAATATCCAGGGTCTTCATCTCGTCTTCCATAAAGTACGATTCTATCCATGTGATTACAATGATCTGAAGTCGAGCATGGTAGAAACCACTTGATTACCGGCTAATGATGTGAACCGTTAACAAGTGCGAGGGAGATCACCATTGATGTCAATGATTCCCAAGGTACCCTAGTACAATTTACTAAGTGTGAATAGATGTCCTGATGTCGAACATCTAGTCGATTCTATCGATCAAAGGCCAATGATGTGAACCTATCTCGAGAGCGAGAGAATTTGTCATTAAGGCATACAGATCTCAAGGTACTAAGTTTTTTGTTTCTAAGACTATTTCCCGGATAATGAGCTGATGTCGACGGGGATAGTCTCATCGAAGGAGGGCCATGATGAGTCCCACATTGATGACATGAAACTTAGAACATAGTTCTGGAATGATGTGAATGTAGTAACCACAAGACTGACTCAAAAGTACTAACATATAGACTATTTTGACTGCAGAGGTAAAACTTCTTCAACTTCCCTTTGAACATCGGGCAGCACGACAAAAGACTTGGTAGCATGACTAAACGGGACAAACTCACGATGCGTCAGTGGAAAATGCATTCTTTTGAAAGACTCAAAGGAGTGACATGACTCATGAAAGTGGATCGTCATGGCGATCAACTGAATACCCAATTGACTGAAATGATATGCAGACAAGTGCCATGTTCAAAGGCAACGACAAACTACTACCATTTATTTGCAAAATTTTTCCCTTCCCATTTCCCCCATCATGATCGATGAGTGCCTCTTTTTGGTTTTACAAGTTCAAAGAAGGTAACAAACACTCGTTATAGCTTGTCTAAAGACAAGTCCAAACTCATATGTTTTACAAACCTGGGAGAGGAGGGGTTTGTTCCTAAAAAGGGTCTCTCAATGTTTAATTTAACGAGTCCAATGAAAGAAAACCCGGTATCGTTCATGTTTAGAGAGTCTGAACGATTATGGAAGAAGACTCCAAAGGGTCCTTTTCATATGATTTAGTCCCTAAGGCCCGAAAAAGTATAAAATAATACCTTAGAGAACTCTTCCAGTCATGATTGGGTGGAGTGTTTCTTTTTCGTAAATAGTCTATCTGAATCAAAAAAGAGATAACCTACCGTTGGAGAGACGACTCTTCAAATATTTTAACGAGCGTGAAGAAGACAAGATCACTCGACAATATTTTCGTATTTAGGGAGCCTAAAAAGAGTTTAAAGAGGACTCAATGAGGTTTCTTTACACAATGTTAGTTTTTACGAGCCTGGAAAGAATTGAAAATAGACTTGGACCTTTGATACTAGGTTTCAAGAGTGTGACCAAAGTGTTGTAACAAATTCTCAACGACTTTTTCCGTTTTATGGTAGTACGAAAAAGTTAAAAACGAACTCCCAAGACTTTACTGCTACTGTTCTTCTATCCTGCAACGACTCAAAACAAGTGTTAAATGCCCCAATAACTAACATTAAGGGATTATGACCGATAAACTTCGAAATAATAAGCGATTTTAAATAAAAAATATAGCATGCCAAACCCAAAAATGTGTATAAAAGCCATGTAAATAGTGAAAAATCAGATCATTTTACTATTTATCCATAGTGGAGAGCATTTGGAGCACTTTCCTAGTCAGATCTTTAGTTGCTGATATCGGGAGTTTTCATCATCGGATTCGAGCATCGTCAGTTCCAGGTAAGAGTTAAAACCCTACTCTTCCTTTTCATAGTCTCAATTTTTATTTTGGATGGTGTTTTGGGCTTGTATGGCAAACCCTAAAACCATGGGAACAGGCACTGCGCTTATCCCTTGCGCGATACGCGGTACCTCACTAGAACCGCGCTGAAAACAAAGTGCACAGACGGTGCCACCGCCTGTATTCAATGACGCACAGGAGATGCCGGCCGTGAAGATGTAAAATTGTTAACACAAGCAAAACTAGATCATTTCTTCGGATTTAAATGATTAAGAATGATTCTAATAGGTGTTATAATTGTTTTTGGCATGCTTTTGCTGATAAAAAATGGTGATATGGAAGGAAAGACAACATGATAACGATGACGCTTTCGCTGAAAGGAATGCGGGATGCATAGCCGCATTATGAGACTGTGGACTCCTGAAATTCTTCTGGACTCCCAGTATGGTATCACACGAGCGGTTGCTTTAGCATATACTTTGGATGTGGAATCTGGAGCAACAATACTTTGAGGTTGGGGCTCATATTCCGACAGTAGAGGTAGAGGATATCTACTTCTTGACCGGACTTTCGAGACAGGGTGCCCCCATCTCGCTGATAGGTTCCCGAGGAGGGGATATTACCACCAAAGAGTTGATAAACTACCACTATATCCCAAGGACAAGGACATCGGGGAAGAAGATCCCCATATAGGCAGTGATAGATGGACCTCTATGGACTGTCTTGTTTATGAAGTAGAGAGTGGTCGGAAGACAAGGAGTGCACCCGGATTCTAGGGCACACATGCTATATTCCATAGAGGCCATGGCACCTATAGTATTCAACTGGGTGGAAGCCCTGCTTCCGATATTCAAGGATTAGCTGACTTGGTGTCGACAGGGGGAACTGAAGCAGTTCAGTTTTGGTTCCATTCTAGCCTGCTTCTTCTTCAAGCGGGTACCACAGATGAGACCCCAGGTGGTCTTCACAGAGCTGAGAGCGCGATACCCCTGCATGGAGAGGTGGGTTCAGATTATGGCCCGTATTGGAGCGGGCAGGGGGAAGGTGAAGTTTTGTGACCCATTCTTCAGATGGCTCAGAGATCAGATCTTCATGGTGGAGGATTATGCTTATGCAGGTATGGACTTCTGCAGAGACCCTGACTTACCGCTCCCACCTGGTGGACAATGGGGTGACCTCGGTAAGAAGAAAGAAACCCTAAAATGGACATAGTGTTTTTATGTTTTTCAATGTTTTATATTTTTTATGTTAAGTAACGAGACTTGAACATTTTCATACAAACGTTGGATTAGCACGAACCAGATAGATGAGCTAGAGCCCGTTTTGTACCGTAGGGTGATGATGTGACCAGGAAGTTAGAGGAAAACTTGGAGAGGTTGACCTTAGACATCCCTGATGCTTCCATTGATGACCTCCTTCTAAGGTATCATAGACCTACAACGGGAGTACTGGGTCGGTTTAGTAGACTGCTACATAGAGTATCCCAGGCAGTGATGTGCTACCATGAGCATCACTAGACGGTGTATGCATGATGTATCTATTGAAAGCTGATAGCTCAGGATTTTGTATGGTGTTTTTTGCTTGAAATCCTATGTGCTTCAGATGAGGCCTTATGACCTATTTTTTGTAAACATATTCGTATATATATATATATACACACACACACACACACACACACACACACACACACACTTTTACCTGGTGTTTATATGTCTCAAATGGTGGATGTGTTTTACATGAGTTTTATGTGTCTTTAACCGTTTATTTACAATGAACCATGTTTTATTTTAACATCATGAATGGGCAATATGCCAATCTAGGATGTAATTAGCTAATGATTCAGCAACTACATTATGTTCCCTAGGGATATGCCTATAAGTAATGGTTTCAAATGATCTTTCTAACAAGCGTACCCTCCGGAAGAGGCAGAGAAGTACAGGATTTCTAATGGTATAAACATGGTTTAGATGACAAACCACGAGTTATGAGTCCATAAAGACTACTAGATTGCAAACATCTTGGGAGGTAGCTTCAGTCAGAAGACCTATGACTGCTCGATACTCAACGATGTTGTTGGTAGTGGGACCAATACAAACCACTCCTGAAATGACCAAATCTTCAGTCGAGGAATATAGGACCCAAGCAGCTGAGGCAAGATTCAAGGTGTGGGGGCAAGCACCATCAGCGAAGCCATAGAAAGCTATTTTCTCTGCATGACCAAAACATGGTATAAATAGATGCAGACACTAAACTCAAAACCATACTGAAAATACTAAAATCACATTGAAAGTCAAGCAATATACATATATACAAGATACTATCCAAGAAAGACCTAGGAATAGTACCTCTTCAGGTACAACCCATTGCGAGGTTTCCCTAAAGGGATTCCATCGTAGTCAACGAGCTCATAGGCCCCTTTCTCTAAAACTTTAGAAATGACAAAAGGACCGTACCACATGGACTCGAACTTTCCTTTCCCTAGTTTTTCGTATCTCTAGTCGTAAGTCAAAACTAGGTCACCCTCGTTAAAGGCATGAGGTTGGACAAATTTATCATACTGTGCCTTAACGCGCTTCTTATGTGCCTCATTAGCCAAGGCAACATCTGAGTCCGAGTTTCGTCAAGGTTATTCAAGTACAAAAATCTTTCTTCCTCTACGAAAGTGTCTGGGAGAAGTTCGACGGCAAGTTGTAAAGATGGAATCTAACATTGAATCGGTAAGACAACTTTGAGTCCATAGATAAGCTAGAAATGCGTGAAACCAGTAGCTATTTTCACCGAAGTCCTGTTAGCCCAAAGAGTGGAGAAAAGAATGTGGTTCCAGTTGGATTTATGATCTCCAACCATTTGACGAAGCATAGTTTTCAAAACTTTGTTAATGGCCTCTACTTGACCATTAGATTGTGGATAATATGGTGTAGAGTTTTCATGGTGAAAACCTAGCTTGGCACTCAGTTCCTCCATCATTTGATAACAGAATTGTGATCCGTGATCAATAACAATGGACTGCGAGACTCCAAATCTAGCTTTGATATGATTGAACAGGAAGAGAGTGGCAGTCTTACCGTCTTCCGCATATGTAGGTAAGGCCTCAGCCCATTTTGTAGAATAGTCAACGGCTACTATGATGTAACCATGCCCCCCGGCTGAGGTAGGCTTACAATGCATATAATCAATCCCCCATTTGGAAAATGGGCCAATGACAATGACGGGGTGTAGCGGAGTGGGATGTAAGCACTTTTTGGGATAAAAATGTTGACAAGGTGGGCATTTCTTAATAGCCTCATGACAATCTTTAAAGACTGAAGGCCAGAAATAGCCAGCACGAAGGATTTTTTGGGCTGTAGCCATCCCAGATAAATGACCGCCACATGCTCCATAGTGGAAATCATTCAACACATGTTTAGCTTCCTCATGGGTGAGGCATCGTCGGAGAATAGAATCAACCCCACGTCTATACAAGGTATCATTCAGGATGAGGTAGTATTTCGCGTGGTGAGGGATACGACGGTGATCGTAATGGAATAGATTTGGCTGAAATCTTCATTTTTGGAGATAAATAATCAAATTTTCATACCATGGGTCAGTAGTGCTTATCAGGAACAGAAATTCATTGGGAAATGAATCACTGGGCTCAGATTCCATCGCAGCACAAGGAAGATCACACATGAGCTCAACAAAGACCAAGGATTTCTTTGATGTGGCTCTAGCAAATTCCAGATCAAACTCATGTAGTATGACTATCTATCGGGAGTACTGTCCCTTGAGAACCTAATGAGTCAGGATGTAATACATAGGGTTATGGTCTTCGAATACAGTGGTTGTGCAGAGCAAAATGTAGTGACAAAATTTTTGTACAGCAATGACCATGGCCAATGCTAACTTCTCCATGCATGAATATTGGGTTTCAGAATCCATAAGATTCTTACTAGCATAGTAAATCACGTGCTCCTGACTATTGGGATTTCCCTGCATCAAAACCATAGCGATGGTAGTAGCGGAGGTAGCAAGATACAAGAGAAAGTCCTTTGAATAATCTGTGGGGTGTATCACCGGTGAATGAGTTAGAAAATGTTTGAGATTATCAAAGGCACGTTGGGCTTGGTCATCCAAGAAGAACGGAGGGTCCTTCTTAAGGAGATGCATATAACCGTGTGTTTTCTCTACAAAATTACACACAAAACGACGAAGGAAGTTTTCCTTCCCTTGCAAACTTTGGAGTTCAAGAAGATTGGTTGGGGTTGGTAGAGCTAAAATGGTGGCGATTTTCAAAGGGTCTATCCGGATGCCATCTTTAGAGAGCACAAAACCTAGCAGACGTCCCGTATCAACGCAAAAAACACATTTATGTGGATTGAGCCGTATATTATAATGACGGTATCTCAGGAAAATATCGCTAAGATGACCACGGTGGTCCTCCTGTCACTGTGAATGAGCAGGGAGGTCATTAAGGTACGATTCAACAATATGTTTAATATCGTGAAATGCATAGGACATCGCACGCTGGAAAGTGGCTCCAACATTTTTCAAGCCAAAAGGTAACTTCCTATACGCAAAGGTTCCCCATGGGAAAATGAATGCTGTCTTGTGCTGACCGATGGGTAATATCTCAATCTGATTATAGCCAGAAAATCCATCCATAAATGTGAAGATGACACTTCCAACACAGTTGTCGATAATCTGATCGATATGTGGAGTAGGAAAGTTGTCCTTGGGACAAGATTTATTCAAGTCTCTAAAATCTATACAGAATCTAATGGTGCCTACTTTTTATTGATAGGGACAACGTTCGATACCCATTCTGTCAGGGGTACGGGATAAATAAACCCAGCTTTGAGAAGTTTCTCTATTTCAGCTTTAATAGTTGCAGCCTTCCGTCGATGGACTTGCCTGAGTTTTTTCCTGATAGGTTTATCCGTGGGATAGGTTTTAATTTCATGGACCACAATGGATGGGTCAATCCCTGGCATTTCTTCATAGGACCATGAAAAAATATCACAAAATTATTTGAAAAGTGCCTTGTATGCTTCAGATTCGTCTTCCGAGCAGTTCTGCCCAACGTGAACATGATCGATGGTACCAGCCTTAGATGATATGTCAATTGGATTTGTCTGAGTAATGTTGCAAAGTTTTCCTTCATAATCTGTGTTTTGCAACAATATAGGACTTTGAGGTTCTTTGACAATATCAGTGGAAAACAAGGACGCAGAATCATGGTTAACCGAATTGGTGTTGGGGAGGAACAGGGATCTATGATGGCGATCCTCCCAAATGGACTCATTCGTATTCATAATCTCCATAATGGACTCATAGGAAGGAAAAGTCTCAGAGAGATAATCCAGAACAGGAAGAGATGGTTCTAACCAGTAAGGCAGGTCGTAAGGATCCGAAGCCACCAGATGAAGGTCATCAGTGTGATCATTGAAAAGGGTTTGAATGGTGTTGTACATTTCTTCGTGTGGACCATTACAGGAAATTTGGGGTCTAAAATGGGCCTTATAAGAAAACGTGTCAACAATAAATTTTGTGAGTTGGAATTCAAGAACCAATATAATTTCAATAAAATGAGTCAGCCATAATGGTTGAATTGACATATTTGTCATAAAAGAAAACTACTTTTTTTGTTCGTATTTTCGACATATCTCCCTATGTTTTTACTCAAATTATGAGCAAGAGAGCTCGTTGGATACAGAATTTAATTCTGCATCCAATGAGTACCCACACTGCATGCTTTTGATAGACCCCGCTACCCCAAAAACAATAAATACTTGAAAAAATGTGATGATGATGTCATCATCACATTTTTTCAAGTATTTATTGTTTTTGGGGTAGCGAGGTCCATCAAAAGCATGCAGTGTGGGTACTCGTTGGATGCAGAATTAAATTCCACATCCAATGAGCTCTCCCGGTCATAATTTGAGTAAAAACACAGGGAGATATGTCGAAAATACGAACAAAAAAAGTAGTTTTTTTCATCCTTCCTCCAAAATTAATAACTATTATTTTATTATTTTAACTATTATTTTATTATTTTCCTTAGGAGGCCCATTTTAGACCTCAAATTTCCTCTAATGTCATCGAGGTGGACTCAACAATTTCTTTTCCCTTGGGCTCACAATCAAATGATGTAATCATATTCACTGTCGTCGTATCTGTGTTAGGAGGAGTGGACAGAAAAATCCCCATAAGGGATGAATCCTTCAACATGCCTACCCCAATCAATTGGTAAGAAGGAGGGGACTGGCCTAACATGGGGATGTTATTAGATATAGAGGTCGTAACATCCGACGTACAGAAATCGAGCTGATCAATGGTAACGATTCTTCCTAGATGTGGAAATTGGTCTATTCGGAATACTGTCAAAGCGACAACAATCATGGCGTAAAACGAATTTGTTCCTAGAAGGAGGTTGTAATCTAACGGGGAATCTACTACTTCTACCTGAATATAATTTTTTTTTCCTCCAAGCTCGACTGCAAGGGCTGATATGATACTGTGCGGCTGGAAATTTCATCCATCAAAGGCCTTCAGAGTCGTAGGTGATGTTACAAGCTCGGGAGAGTCGATAAATTTCCAACAAGATAGGGACAAAATTGAAGTTGAAGCTCCTTCGTCTAAGATAGTCTTAAAATACTTTCTTTCTGACTACTTTCGTGATGATTTGGAAAGCAAGTTTGTGAGGTAGTCTAGACTTATAATTCTCGATATTGAAATGGATCAAATTAGAATTGTCTGGGTCTAAAGCTCCTAATGTAGTTAACATATTTTTGCGTTGTGTAGGACAACTTTGGAGCACTTCCAAGGTAGACATTGCACATGTTTCCTGAGCGATATCTTCAACTACATTATAAAATTGAGCAACTCGAGCATTAGGGTTAAAAACAGCCTTCCTAATAGTACTCTTGGGTGGACACAAAATCATATCGAGAGTAGGTTCTCGATGGTTAAGGGGACAGTAGACAAGGATTTGGGAGAACCAGTTGAGGGAGCTTTCCCTGAAGAAGAAAGGTCTTCTTTCTTGTCTGCGAGTTTGTCATAATTTTGGCTTCGAGTTTGCAGACTAATGGTATCCGAGGACATCATACGAATTTCCTCTGATGAATCAGAGTTTCCCTGATTAGACATGTGGTCTATCAATTGTTGTTGAGAGGGAAAATGATCCATGAGAACTGTGGGTGAGGGATTTGTTTTCAAAAATTGGGTGATTTCGTCCCGGTGGGGACACTCTTTTGTGAAATGGTCACCTCCGCATAGCAGACATGGATATTTTTCTTTTCTTTTCCCTTTATCGTTATCATTGTTGGTTGGTTTTGGGTTCTCCTGTAGGGTTCTGGGTTTTTTATTCTTACTTTTACCTTTCTTTTTATTATTGCCAGAGGTTTGAATACTCTGAATATAATTGACCTCGGCGGAAACCTTGGGAGTCGAAGGATTAGGGGTGGAATTCTGGGGTTGCTTGGCAGGTTTTGTTGCTGACGGGGACTAGATTGAACCAACAATCCCATCAACAGGGACTTCTGATGGTGGCTTTGCAGGATCGGTGCTTGGGCGAGGAGCTTGAGGAATCATGTCATATAAAGTTCTAGATTGGGAATAGACCAAGTCCAGATACTGGGCTCGACTAATAGCTTGCTCTTCAGTAACGGCACCGCCCATAGCCACATCTCGGGCAATCGGAGGAAACAAAGATTTGGTAAACCAATCAGCTAATAACTGATCCGGAATAGGAGCCTTAATAAGTCTTCTCTGCCTTCTCCACTCATGGATATGATCGAATATGTGGGTGGATGTGTTCTGTCACAGAGAAGTTAAGAGATCAGTACCCATTTCATAATGAATAGGAAGCTAAAATTGTGTAAGAAATACGGTTGCCAACGAGCCAAAATCCACAAACAAGTGTTGTGGAAGTTCAATATACCATTTCGCGGCTGTATCGGTCAAAGTTTGCTGAAAGAGTCTTAAACAAACTGAATCATCCATAAGGGAGTTTGAAGAACACCACAGATGGAATGTCATGACATGGTTTTTTGGATCGTCTCCCCGCTTCACATCAAAATTTGGAATGTCCGAAGGTAACTTTACCGAAATGGGAGGCCACGAGGGGTTATGTTGGATGGGGTCATTAATAGACTTGGACAAATCAGGCAAGTCAAAAGTAGCTAGGAAAGGTAGTTGATGGTTAGGTTGCACATACTGGTAATATTGATATGGCATATAGTTACTAGTAGGACCGTAAGCAGACTGATAGACAGGTTGTTGTGATGAAGAACTACTAGAAAATCCACTCGTAGGGGGTTGATTTCTGGGATCATGACTGCCAGGACTACCAGGGCCTTTGGGAAGAGGACCACTAGGACCATTGAGACCACCGAGACCACCAGGAGGTGGACCACTAGACCCTCCAGGTCCTCTAGGAGGTAAACCTCTAGAGCCTTCGGAACCACTAGGAGGAGGGCCACCAGACCCTCTAGGGCCATTAGGGGGAAATTCACTAGGCCCCTCAGGACCACCAAGACCACCAGGACCATAAGGAGGAAAGCCACTAGTCCCTCTGGCACCATTAGGCCCCCCAGGGGGAGGACCTCCATAAGGGGGTCCTCCGGCACTTTCCGTAGTATGTATGGGTATCCCCCCCATAGCTGGCATGTAGGACCAGTTAGGTTGCCCCCATGGCATGAAAGTATTGCTAGGATATGGAATTCTAGCATAAGGCATTCCTATAGGATTAGGTGGATAATTAATGTTCCCTACAGGTATTTAATTTGTTGTATAACCATAACCCCAAGAGGTTTGACTGGTTACAGGTTGTGCCCCCAAGGGCTGACCTGAACTAGATGGGGGAATAACCAAATTAGTGTGGGTGGGAGGGACATAAAATGTATATTGCTCTATACTAGAGGTCTATCCTTGACTAGATACAATTTCGGTGCCTAATAACATAGGTCGTGCTGGGGGTTTCCCCCCGGCACTAGAAGGTAATGATGAAATGGGAATTGAAGGTTGGCTCCCAAGTGCGGAAGACCTAGGAGGATTGGGAATAGACATAATATGGGAGGTGGTGGGGTTGTTAGTTTGACCTAGGTTGTGTGGTGTTATTGTGTGATCTATAATCGGTTCAATTGGTTTCATAGAATCGGCAAGTGAACGATATCCCACAGGAATGACTGTGGGACATGATGGTGGTGTGCCCAATATGTCATCTATTTTCCTTTCAATCTCCTGTGCATGGAGAATGGCTGGGTGGTATTGTCTACGTTCTTCTTCATAAAATTTTAAACGGGTGCCAAATGAGGCAATGGCCTGTCCTATAGAGGTATCCAAAAATGGAGCATTGGGACCATAATCCGGACAGGTAGTATCTTGAACATGACCTTCTGTGGGAGAATGGAACGAAGTATTACCCTGAGAAGGTTGTTGGACCAAGGGAGGCGAGTGTGAAGGATATGGTCCTCCACTTTTTGCAACCACATTATCTCCCACTTGGGAGGTGGTAGTAGCTCCTTGGTCGATAGCTTCCATTGGATTTTCTCCTGAACCAGGAATAAAATCGGGTGGCAAGCCCCGTACTCTTCTGGCCTATCTTAGCTTAGCTAGTTTGTACAGCTCCTATCTAACCTAGGGTCTAAAAAACTAGAAAACACACCAAAAATTTCCCTACTCAAGCTATAGGTCAAACAAGTAAACTTAAAATGACAAGAGGGGTTGAATAGTCAGGTCTCTCACTAGGATTGTCAAGAAGGTTCCACTCGCGATATACCTCTAGGGTACGTGCGTAGTAATCTCCCCAAATGTTGTGTTCAATGTATGGCTCCAAGAAATACATCCAAAGGGATTTCCTCAGATGGATAAGGTATCCTAGTGGGGTCTCCCGATATACGCAATGTACGTGGGAGCTCAAATCGGTAGTAGTGCTGTCTAATGCATAACTGTACATAAGGGGCCTTCCGATATACAATCGAGTACGTGAAGTACCTTTCTATATAACTCAAGGGTACGTGAAAGGCCGTTTGATATACCGACGGTACATGGAAGAACCATGCGAGTCCCGGGATGTAATGCAGACAAGTAACGACAACTCCTACGCTTAATGACGCCCGAACACTTCTCTAACCTATCACTCAAATTGCTATGTAAATTTTAACCTATACCTATCGTTAATTTTAAATTGGATGGTTAGGTGAATGCATGGAGTTTTGACAAAAAACGTAAAACCATGCAATATGCGTATGCAAATATTTCCCTTTACCGTTCGGTATGCCTACCTACGGGAGGGAAAGAGAGTATTTTCTTTTGTTTCAAAACCAAAAATTTCCAAACAACAATCTTGAACTAATCAAAATCAAAGACAAGCAACACTTTCCAAACTCATTTCTCTTTTCTGAAAGTAGTCAAAAGGGAAGGAGTCTCTTTTCTTAAAAGAAAAACAAGCAGCACACTATATGCATATGCACTCTATTTTTTTATTTTTCTTAAAGCATAGATAGATCTAACTTAAAACTATAATATTTTTTTTTTGATGAGATAGTATAAATGGAAAAGAGACAAAAGAACATAGAGAAATTGAAAGCTTGTGAGGAGAATTAGAGATACAATGTCTTATTGTCACTAATGATAATGACCTAATCTTAGTAAAAAAATTTCTTTTTAAAACAAGAAAAAAAGAAGTCTTCTATGGGAAAATAAAATGAAATCAAGATGCTAATTAAATGTTTTCCTTTTAGTCTATGTAATAGAAATAAAAGAGAGCTCTCTAACACCTAAGCTTTCGAAAAAGAAATCCTTTTACAAAGACAACCAACAAGCACGGAAGAAAATGGACAGTCAACAAGCCTAAACTAGCTTTTGGATTCTTCAAACAAACCAATCTTTTACCACAAAATTTCAAACCACAAGCATCAGATTCTAACTCACAAGCCTGACAGTGCATGGATGAAATCAAATCAACTCAATTTTTTTGCAAAAAATGAGAAAAAGGTGGTATTGGAATAAGGCCTACCTAGCCCCGCGCTGGAGGGGTATTGACAGAGCGGTTTTTGCCTAGCACCACTTCTGGATAACATGACTCAGGCGGTGGCACTGCGTGTTGCTAATAGGGTTCAGGAGGTGGCATCGCTTCTCGCCAATAGAATAAGAGTGGTTCCCTGTATAAATCCAAAACACAAAGGAGAATGATAGACCAAGTTAGAAGAAGATCAGATCAAGGTAAAAACTGATAGATTGAGAGTTAAAAAGAGCATAAAAAGTTGAAATACTTCAGATCTGAGCAGATCTGAAAGTTTCAAACCAAAATTCACTGAGTTAGATACCAGATTTGACTGAAGAGAGTTGGATATGGAGCCTGGATTCGGACAAGAGTTCAAGAACTGAGGAAGATCAGATCAATTGATATACATATCAATCCCCAGCGGAGTTACCAGATTTGTAACCTGGAATATTTCACCTTCTGCGGACAGAATTTGTTCCTCTGGTCTGAATGGTTCAAATCCAGAACAAATGAGTGAGCGACAAAGGATGAAGACCTTCCCTGGATGTCGTAGACACCTCGAATGCTGCTTCGATAACGAACCTGTGTACCTGCAAACATATCAAACATGCAAACACATCAAAGCTACCAGAAAATCATCTACTTATCCATGTTAGTGACTAAGGAATCTAACAATATGTATATGCGAAATCAAAACAACAGTAATGTGGTACGAAAATCAGCTTTGCATTAAGATGTATGGAGAAGTTTACAACCAATTAAGCCTTAGTGTCGACATGCATCTCCATGAGACAAACACTTCATCCCCATAAGCTCCAACTTTGCTCTCTATGCTCTTCAATGGCTTAGGACAAGTGGTCAATTCAATAACATAACAATACTTCTATAGTTCTCCCTCTCAACCATAGACATGAGCTTGTATTTATAAGACTCAATGGATAGGAATGGTTGAGAGATTTGTGGATGAGGTGGCCTCTAAGATCCTATGATGAGGGATCTCAAGCTCAACTAACCCACAATGATAGGGATAAGGGAGGACATGAGGCTCATGATCTAGAAGCCTCGAGAAACTTCTCTTTCTCCCATTTTACCTAGGGTACCACTTTTCCCCTCTTATGATAGAGCGGTTTAGATAAGAAACGCTTATGGACAAAAGGCCACAGGAGGTGGCACCGCTTATGGAAAACATGATACAGGTGGTGCAAGCAAGGTACCGCTCATGGTTCACAGGGAAAGCACAGTGCTGAGTATTTTCATGTAGAATTGACAAACAACATGGGGTTTCCACTCCAAGTGTTGGGATTAAGGGAAAGTATGTAAGTCAAAGGTCTTATCACATGGTGGTCACAGGATTTTGGTATAATAAAGTCTTGTGATCATCCTCAAAATCCTAACCTTTGCTAAACTTAAGTTAATTAGCCAAAGACTTAATTCTTTACGTCAACTTTGTTCGAGTTTCTATATCCTTATACTCTCAATTTGGTCAAGTTTTGCATTTACTTTATCGTCAATTATTTGGCCTCCATAGTTATGTTCAAAACACCAAGTTTCCTTAGCTACTTGAAATCAAGCCAAATTTAATAAAATGAATTTTTTTATTAAAACTAAAATAAATATAATTTTTTATTATTTAAATAACTATTTTATAGAGTTTTCTAAATAATATTTTTACACCGAAGATGTTATTTACGGGACGGTTCTACTAACGCTTTCGTCATCTATCGACAACGAATGAGGAGCCTCCCCTTATCACATATTCCAACGCATATTCCACTTCAGTCATCCCCTGACATGCGGCTCTTAAGGTATGGGTGTGACCTCACCAGGGTTCATGGATTCAACTGTTTCCTCAAGGATTGTCAATCCCTATTAAAACCTTAGCCTACAATCTTAGTGACTACTTGATATAGGAAGAAGAGATTTCAGAATTGAAAACGTTTGAGTCAAAGGATCCATCGTCGATGTACAGTGAGAAGAAGATGCAACAACCAGATGATTGTCGACGAAAATATTCTATTTTGAATCTCGAATGCTGTCCAAAGTGTTCTTATCTATGTGGTATGTCTCAGCCTCTATGAATTCCCTCTCGATTAATTATTCTTGCAGCCCATACTCTGTTATAGTTTCTATGTCACAATAGTTCAGGATTTTCTGGGTATATAATAGTTGTTGGCGGTGCAATCTTGGAAGGATTCCTGTGGAATTAACAAGGGGCCTGACATATGAATCCTCTACGTCTCCTTCACCATTGCTTTCAAGTAATTGATACGAGGAATACTCAATTCCTCCACCCTGCGTTTGAGTCCCACTACGCTCTCAAGCTCCTCCTTCACTGTCCTCATCATTGAAGGATTTAACGGCATTTCAGACATCGCCCACTCTAAGGTCATAGAGGAGTTGTTTTTTCCAGCTCCCAACATATCCTAGATTCACAATTTTCACCAAAAAAATTACAATATCAAACCCTGCAATTTAATATAAAACCAAACAATGGTCACAAATTGGATATATTGTTTCTGGAAACGGATCAGAAACATCGTCGGGATTAGTTTAGGGGCCATTTTTTTGTTGATAGTGATTTTATTTTATTTCTTTACCCTGGTGTGAAAGAGGCAACAGATGAGAAATACATCGACCGTTAATGGGGACGACGATATTCGGTTTTTCCTCCCAGATTCACCTTCAAATAACTGAAGGCAATCACGCGCGACTTCATAGATAGAGTATCATCCTCTATCTATCAACAAGCTTTGCAATACTTGGAAAAAATCTTGTAGTAACTTACCACTAGTAAAGTGCTGCCTAGAACTACAACAATGACTATTAGGGAAGGACTGGTGGTGGTGGTAGCGTAGTTGTTCTTGGTGGGTCCTTTACTTATGGCTACATCTGGTTAGGCTCCCCATTCAAACTCATATCCACCTGCTGAAATTTCCCTTGGACGCGATTGCTTCGGAGGCATACTCATGGAGAATTTCTTTAACAGATCTACTTCAAACCTATAAATTTATTGAAAATACATAGATGTAGTTAGTTACTATGTTCGTGGAGAATGAAGGATAATACACCCATTGCAAAATCATAAATAACACCACTACAAATTCAGAGTGAATTGATGTAACTACACAAATTTGATGAAAAATTGCAAATCACATCAGAGAAAGCGTATTCATGGTGTGCTAAGCTCTACAAAATGATGGAATAGCCTACCCATTAGGAAAATAGACTCCATGGGTGCAATTTTCATGAGATTTTGAGCTGGTTAACGTAAAACCAACACATTCTAAAAAAAGACAGTGTTTTATTTGTACAATTTTCATTCTATTGTAATCGGTAATCACTTTCCAGAAACAAGGCATCCATAATCAAGAGAAATAGGAAAATTTGGGTCGCAATTCTCAGGAAAATGAAAGATTTTAGCAGTCATGAAGCAAGAATAAGCTATGAATAAGACAATATGTTAATGGTTTAGGTAAAAAATTGAACCTTAAAACTTTTCGGAATCAATTTATAATGTGGAGAGAGTTCGTAATAGAAGAAAACCATAATAAGGATTTTATTAAAATGAATTAGACCATAAACTCGTACAAATTGAAACAGAAATACAGAAACACCTATATCTTTGAATTTATTACAAGATCCCAGTACATACTTCACGGTATTTGTTATAGAGATGAGTAAATCAAGAGAAGTGCGGATTAGAATAGAATCCAGGAAAGAAAACAATGGAGGAAACATGAAACTTAATTCACCCAACATGGATCAAATTTCTATGAAATTTCCAATATCATATTGCCAAAATGTGGTTATATACTTGCCACAGATTGAAAAATAAAAAACCGGATAAATATACACCACAAATTTTGTGCAAAATCTTGCGTGTGCATTCTTTTAAAACCACAGAGCACTACTCATCCTTAACCAAGACGAGACAGATCCACTATGAGTTGAATTCGTACCCATCCAAACTCATATCTACTTGCTGAAATTTCCCTTGGATGGGATTGCTCCGGAGGCAAACTCATGGCGAATTTCTTTAACATATCGATTTCAAACCTATAAATTTTTTGAAAATACACAGATGTAATTAGTTACTATGTTCGTGAAGAATGAAGGACAATAAACCCACTGCAAAATCATAAATAATGGCACTACAAATTCAGAGTGAATTGATGTAACTACACAAAATTGATGAGAAAACTGCAAATAACCTTAGAGAAAGCATATTCATGGTGTGTAAGCTCTGCAAAATGATGGAATAGCCTACACATTAGGAAAATAGACTCCATGGGTACAAATTTCATGAGTTTTTGAGCTTGTTAACGTAAAACCAACAAATTCTAAAAAAAGACAGTGTCTTATCAATCCCAACCAAACCAGGATGTGGTAATATACGACTATGTGGGCAATACTAAAAAGAGATGGTGTCCTATCAATCCCAACCAAACCAGGATGCGGTAATATACAACTATGTGGGGGGTATTGACCTTTTCTTCATGGAGTAGATCTTTGAGTTTTCATGGGAGATCGATCCTTTCTTCTTCCTATGGTGGTATGGTATGATGAGGCAATGATACTTTATGCCTTCCAACACTAAGAATAATGGATGACTCAATATCAATTGACACGGTTATGAAGTGCATGTTGGCTCTACGTGTCAGCGTGTGCTAGCTATACTTATTAGCGCTGGGATTGATTAGTGTCCGAGGGTGCTTATTCTTATATTTTTCCAAAGTAACACGGTCTAGCCCAAAAAATAAAATATGGCTTTTGGGTAAACAATGATCGATTTAAAACAATTTGGATATGTGTCACTTGTGCATTAGTCATCCAGTATAACAAAGGAAGCCAAACAAGTTTTCTCTCTAAACAGACATGAAACGAGTTAATTAATCAACTTAACTTGAGATTGAAAATTTAAACAAAAACCACCATAACAAAAGTTGCATGGCTAAAGCAACGCAATACCCGCCAAGGTTAGAAATGTGTTATTGTTTAAATGGAGGCATGTTGATGTGGCTGTTTGCAATGCATTTGCATGTGACAATCAACACAAATTATCAGTGATGGTAAAGCAATCAGTATGTTTCTCTTCCCTTGGTGAAGTATCGCGCACATCAAGGTCATGCTTGATCACCCATGTTTGTTGTTCTCGTTGGTTCTTTGGATGGCCTGCTATGATTGTTCAAAATTTTGTTTGGTTGCAGATGATTTAATATTTATGCTCAATGTTTTATGCTAATATTGAATGCTTATTACTTAATACTAATGTATGTTATTTTCAGTATACGGAGTATGGAAACATTGATTATACTGCATAATCGAGATCCTATTCTACTGCTAATCACACACATCTTGATCTCTTTTACCCTTCTTTTGAAATTATGAAAAGGAGTAAGTTTTGATCAAGGTTTTATAAAGAGAGATATCAGTCAGTCCAATCCAATATAGATTCCCGTTGTCATTACACATTTTGACTAGTCGTGTGTGTGCAGTGGAGGAAGTAAACCAGTGTTGAATGTGTGCACAAGAACCTTGTTTACACTTTATTCCATACTCAAAAATTGAGCATTGCCTTTTCTTCGGTGTTTCATTTCCCCATTTTGGGGTTATGCTAGCCATATTTATTTTATGAAAATTATTGATTTTTCTTTACTTTGATATTATATAATTTAAAATACACATAAAGCTAATTTAAAAGAAAGGTTTCGATCATGAGTTTGTTTATGTCATTTCAAGCCAAGGTCAAAGCCTAGCCTTCATACGTGTCGCCTAGAGTCATCAAACAAGTGTAAAAGCACACCCAAGCAAGCCTAGGAGTCCACGATCCATGCACTACGCGTCTAGAAGAGTATTGACCATCACCATATATGAATGCCAACAAAATATTCAACCTTGTCCATGTGGGATAATTACCACATATGCAAAATGAAGGTAGCCCCATATATGAACACAGTGGCGTGATGAAACACTCAAGCTTTCACTTGTTAAGTCAAAAGCCAACAGAGTGGAGTCAAATGGTAAACATAATGAATCAAATGTCTTTTTTTTATCCGAAAAAAGACAACCTTATATATTATAAATCCATATCAAAATAACAACAGTAATATATCATCCAAAGAGTCTTTGAAAACAGTATAAATGCCTCGACATCTAGATAACTGTGACATACAATAAGACCAATAATAACAACAAACAAATAGTAAGTAATATCAGCCATCCCCAAATAACCTAAAATCAGTACGAGTATCCATTATTGCCACAACTGGTAGCAATAAAACTTTAAAAAATGCAGGCACCTATGAAATCTCCAAAGGATCTCAAAAAAACTAGACAATAGAACAGTGCAGAATAGTCCAGAAGCAAACTGAGATGTCTCCCCAATCGTAAGCACATAATCAAATGTCAAGTAAAGTTCACTACTGGAGCCGCCATTTGTATACTATGTTCTTGATCGTTGGATTGGAGGTTCTATTTTGGTTTCTTTGAGCATATTCCAATAGATCTAGGTTATTAAGAAAGAGTATAATGAATATGGTCATTTCATCGTGTACATGAAATGTTTGCAAGTGTGTTATTTTAATGTTGTATGAATATGAATATTTTTGAGTACATGTAGAAGCTTCTTTCATTGACGAGCTTGGAATTATGACTAGGTGAAGATATATTGGTGAAGCTAAAAACAATTATAAATTTGAATACTCTATTTATGTAGTTTTGCATGCGCTCAACTATCATAACCAAATCTATTAAATATAACTAGGAGAGAAAGCTTGTTAATATCCAGATTTCAAATGTTAAGCCATAACACCAATGAAGTACATTAGTTTACAATCTCTGCACAATATCAAGTCTCAGACACCGAGGGTAAGGCGTTACCAAGTAAAAAAAATCAGGTTTTTTTGTTTTTGTCATTGGCTTTGGGCACATATTATGAGGAGATGGAAGCAAAATTATGAAAACCAAAAGAGGTTTTTTTTCAAGCATGGTCCCATTCACAAAATCCTCCCTCAGTTTCACAACAGGTGTTATGGTTTGGAATATTCGAATGGATCTTTACATCATGTTTTTTCCAGATTTAAAATATTGAATAATTTCCTGTTTTAGGCATAAATTTTGGGCATCATTTTTGAGAATCAGAAGAAGTGTTTTTTAAAATCACAAGAGGTTTTTGGTCAAGAACGAACCCATCCACAAAAACCTGTCTTAGTTTTTGCACAAGTATCCCAAATCGAGAGATATGGAGGGATGTTTGAGACCCAATTTTGAGAATTTTGCCAAGCTATTTTTTGCAAAATTGCCTAATTAGTCTTATCTCCTATTTTTTGGGGATATTGATATCAAGTGTTTGGATACTTTGATGATTTGTTGCATCATATATATGAATAGATATGGTTCTTATTCCTTGTTCAAGAACATATGGTGATTTTTTATACCTATTTCCATCACCCAGCCTATAGCAACATATTTGACACAGATTTGACCTAGATTTGGAGTTTTAGTTGCCAATTTTCATGAGGATAATCAACAATTCGAATTAACTTCCTTTATTTTTTGATATTATGGATATAGTTCACTCCTAAAGGCTTGGAATAGCTATTTTATTGAAAAATCTATATGTTTGATCATGAGCAATGCAAAGAGGGGGAGGTTAGTCTAAAGGTTCGAGAGAGCTATAGGAGGATGTTTTTGAGTCAATTTGTAAGCCTGAATGACATACTGTTATGAAAACATTTATACCATTTAAAGATTCATGATTTTTTTTATCATATTGTGTCTTCATTTCCATTTTTTTCCTTTATCATGGTGCTTGGATAAATTGCAGTCCTTGAGGGGATTCTTGAGCAACATAGGGTCTACAACATATTCCCTATTAGTCATTGTTTTATTTAAGTATTTTTCATTCGTTTTTCAAAGAGAATCCCTTCCTAGTGGATGTTGTAGTTTTTTTTCATCTCTTCTCTTCTGTCCATCATTTAATATGCTTTTTATTATTATCTAGTATGCAACTTGATTTCCTTTGATCTGCAAGGTGTTCAAGACTCCATGCTCAATGGTGAAGAAGACTAATCTACTGTTAGTTTGTTTCTCCCCTCTTTGTCATTCTTGTTGATCCACTTATTAAACCCAATTCCATCATTCAAAATCAAGATGTGTTATCCATGCTCTTGTAGCAGTCAGAGAGCATCTTTTAGCGCAAACATCTTCTCGCGCTGTTGCTGGGGATCGAAAGAGAGAAGATATCTTCCCTGAGGAGAACAAAAACGAAGAGATCTATTGCTTGAAGGTGAACAAGTAATAGGCACATGTAAATGACTGCAATCATTCACCCAACAAACTCCATGGTTAAAGAATTTACAATCTACAGAGTTATCATGGGTGACTCATTTGGCTTCATAATGGTGAGTTCAATTGGTGATCCACTTGCTTCATTAATCGAGACAACGAACTTCATGGGAGACCCTATTTTTCTTAAAAAAATTAAAGAATGGATAGATATTCCTTCTGATGATGAATAGGACAAATATTTATCTTCTTATTTAGACTCTTATCATATCTCTTGTGAAGAGGATAATTTTTTTTTTTTGAAGAAGCTTTTAAAAGAACTTGAGTCACAATATGAAAGTTTGTTGTTGGAAAATGATTCTCAGAATGTTAGTATTAGTGGGATGCATGAAAAGATAGTCCAATATAAACAAGAGTTTATCAAGTATAATTCTTCTCCTCTCTAAAGTAAGGAAAGTATGTTGCGACTTTATGATTACATGAAGATCGTGTTGTTCCAAAACTTTTTGAAGGATTCCCTACCAAATAAAACTATTCACAGATCCAAAAGGATGATTTGAAAGATAAATTTGTTGATGATGATATTGTGGATGCATTTTCAAATGTTTCTGTTGATCCAAACATTTTTGAAGATGTGCAAACTCTTTTAGAAAATTCAAAGAGACAAGAGAATTCTCTTCATGATTTTTTTGACCGTGAAACAGTCAAGTGTATTTTTCAAGTTAACAAAGAAAAAGATCATCTTGACACCTTTATAGATCAACCAAAGTATGATGAATATCTAGATGATTTGGAAGAACAATCTTTTGAGTTAGCAAAAATTTTCAGTAGCAAACCTGTGTATGACAATCATGACGACAGTGAGAGGAATGTTGATGAGTTATTGGATCAGTCCACAATGTGTCTTTTTGAGCCACAACTTCTAGAAAATCATGAGGCTTTATCTGCCATGCTTGAATAATAATTTAAAAGATACCATAAACAAACTGTGGAGCACAACTTGAACATTGAAGTGGATTCTATGGAGCAACAATTATATTTATTCTATCAGTTAGAAATGTGTTGAGGCCTAGAAGTTCGTAGGCAACAACAGTAAGGGATTCTCCCCAGTCAACGTTCCCAACTAGCCCATGACTATTTGGTATGGGGAATCCGTCCAGTTTGCGGTCCGGCCACCGTAAGTCAAGTAACAAAAGGGTTTACCAGTTGCGGCCCGGTCCACCGTATATATTTTTGTATTTTTTGACTTAAAGGATGATATGCATGTGCCAAATTAACAATGCAGGGTGATAAGGATGCAAGGAGTAGTCACAACGTGATGCGCAGGTTCTTACCTCTCGTATTAGAACTCGCAAGCATCTAAATCACATATGCAGTAATAAAGTAAAACTAACTATCTATTTATCTATCCCTAAGGAGCCAAATTGTAACTTATATGAGTAATGTGTATTGTGCAGGCATTATAAAGAGAAATTACAGATAGCTGATATTCCTTCCTACAACACATGAACGATTTAAAGATATTTAGACAATTAGATAGCTAATTGTTTACGAACAGCATACATTACTCATGGTGGTAATTTCACAGAATAAACCAGAAATCATTCAAACAAAAACATAGGCTCTAAGAGTTAGAACGATCTCACTGCTAATGGACAAAGCTGGAAAAATGAAATAGTTCATCTTTCACCAGTCCATCGCATAGCATTTGAACGTCCCACCAAACTTTCTCCAACAGGCAATCAATAATTCTTTATTGCAAAAAAAAGTAGTTCTTCTTACAATATCTCTTTACATGTCTAACCGGGAAAAAGCCCTTTCTTCTTCTAAGTATCCTATATTTATACAAAAAGGGTGAAACTGTTGGGCTTCCCAACTCTTCGCCTCCCAAAATTTCACTTTCCTCAAATGTTTACAAAACCGTTACATATTACAAAAGTGAATGATCATTCACGAGGAGGGCCCCGCTTGGGTATTCATAAATTTATTCCACGCCAAAGCTTCAGAGGCAATGCATTCAAACGCACAAGGTTCCAAAAATTGAATGTTTATCTCAAACTTAGCAGCTTGGTTCCTGATGGCCTCAATTCTGGCCGCACTTAAACGAAGCTGATCCTCCAAAAGCTGCACATTGATGGTGGAATGGTCTACCTCACTCCTTAAGATCTGGTGGTCGAGGGCCTTAATGTGCTGTATCTTAGCTTCCTCCTCTTGATACTTCTTCTGTAAAATCTCCAGAAATGAGTTGTGGTCTGGAAAAACCTCTAGCCTCTGCTCGACTTCCACTTGGCACCAGTTGTAGGTAATTTGGAGCCTTCTGAAGAATTCTGTGCATGCTCCTTTAGTATTCCTCACAGTTGTTTTGAAATCCTCTGCTGTGCTTATAGCAAACTCCAATAAGTCGTAATCCTACTTCAGGGCCTGTTGATCTTTCGAGGGCAGCTCTGCAGGAGTTTCTTCATTATTTTTCAGCCTTGCCATTCTTGATGTCAGGACTTCCATGACGTCCTGAGATCTATCAACAAAATAAGAGGAAGTCTCCAGAATTTCCTCTAATCGACCATCCACTTGAAAAACTTTACATCTCTCTTCTTCTATGGCAGTCTGCAGCTGAAGCATCTTGGCCTTTTGTGCTAGCACATGTTCCTTGAAAGGTTGGAGGTCAACCTGCTGCTCTTTTGCTGCCTGTAAAGCTGTTGTTAGAGAAGTGATTTGTTCTTGAAGTCTTTCCTCTTGTTCTTGGGCTTGCTTCTCATTTGCTTCCAAGGTGGTTTTCTGCAACTCTAAGTCTTCTATCCTTCCCAGTAGCTGTTCCTTTTCCACCCTTAGCTCTTGATACTCTTGCTGCACTCTCTCCAGAAACTCTTGTGTAGTTTCCATAGACCTCCTTTCTGCTTGGAGAATCTGCAGTTCATCCTTTGAAGACCTCATCTCCTTTTGCATGTCTTCATATTTCCTCTTTAGCTTGTTGCTTTCTCCTCTTTCCTTTCTCAAGGTGTCTTTCAATTGAGCAGAAGACTTCTTGGATTGCTCCAGATCTGTCATGATTTTTTCCACATTATCCTCCAAAGCGTGGATCAATGCAGCTCCTGCTCGAATAGTGAATCTGGGATCTCGAACTGTCCTGTATACAACAGTTGAATCCATTATCATCTTCCTGGAAAGACCTCCTGTTGCAACCTTCTTTTCAGTCGTCTTCACTATCCCCTTAGTTTCCTTGTCATAGAAAACGGTATTAAAATCAGGGATTTCTTCCCCTTCCTTTTGTACAAAAGGGACCAGTTTGAGTGTGGGGACCATAGACTGTCCAGGTATGCTGGAAGATGGTACTTCTGGGTCCTGAACCTTGGGGTTCTCTAGGTCCTGGGTCTAACCGCCATCTATGTCAGAGACTGACTGTTCTGTCTCTGTCTGAGTCAGCTTTAACCTCTCTGCTTCCTGTTTCTGAAGCTCTTTATCAAGCTTCCTTTTCCTTTCTTCTTCTTCATTTATTGCATCTTCCTTTACTTTTCTAGCTGCCTCTTGTGCAACTTTTATTTTGTCTTCTTCTTCTCCTTGCAGCCACCCTGCAGCTTCTTGGGCCAGCCTTTGGGCTTCCTCATTTTGTTTCCTTGCTTCCTCATCGGCTTTGGCTTGTTCATCCTGCCCCTTCCCACCTTTGGCGGTGATTTTCTTCTTGAACCTTCTCCTCAAGGCTGTCATGTCCAAAGCACTGCGGAAGACAGTTTCTTCCCTATCCCAATGGTGGGTGTATTCGAAATGGACGCTGTTTTCTTTGTAGTGTTCAGCCACTTTGCTGCGGGAATCATTTTGTATGGAAGGGCATCTCACCAAAACGAAATATTTCCAACTCTTCTACAAACTCATCTGCTTTCTTCACTCTGGTGAACCTATAACTTCCTAGCTTGAAAGGCAGAAGGGGATATGCAGCCTTCTTATGTTCAAACAAAAAGCTTCCTATGCCATCCAGGAAGAATTGCCTAACCACCTCTTTATGAATGATGTAATCTGTGGCATATTTGGGTAACAGGGAGGGTGCTCTGGAGCCTCCGAACATTTTGAAGTAGAGACAATCCTCAGTCAGGTAGTAATCTGCATATTCTTCAATGACCTGCAATGCCTCTTCTGACATGCAGTCGCATTCCTTCAGAAAAATGAGAGTATACAAGGGCACGATGAACTGTTCACAAACCTCCCGGCAATGACTATGGTATTTGTGCACCCATAGTGGTTTGTATGCAACATAAACGAGCATCCTCTCCCTGTCCTAGATGCATCTTAGACCGGGGAAAGGTTGATTGCACAATATACAATCAATGAGTATGGAACTCATATAAAATTCAGACCTCTTTTGGGACACTCCTCCCAAGGCTGAGGCCATACAGGCTGAAAGACTGTTTGATACTATGTTGGCTCAGTTGAAAATGGTCCCCTGGGTTGCAACATAAAAGATAATGGCATCCATTCCAGTTTGAAGCTCTTGCCATGAGCTCTCCCAAAAATCCTGTTAAGCATTAAGACGATAAACCTGTATGGGGCCCTTAAGCTTGATGTGTCATACTCTCCCGTAGGCCTGGTTCTGAAATGTTTTCCAGGAAACAAAATTCTTTTGAGGGTGTCCACAACGTCCATTCTGATGTTCTTTAGCCAATCATCAAACAAAAATACTTGTGCTTCTGGCAGGTGGTAGGCCAGGGCTACATATCCCGGGCTATAGGCATCATAGCCTTGTTTGTCAACATTCTCCGGGATCATAGTGGTTACATCTGCCCGGGGCATAATCCAACCAATAACTTCAGAGCATGGGAAAAGATCTGGTATTGTGGCAATCTTCATAAGTGAATATCTCTCTATATTGGCGTAAATGCCTTCTTCTTCCAATCCCATATCAGGCACCTCTCGGCACATGATCAACCTGTATATCTCTCCCCATTGGTACTTCGGCTCTACACCAGATATGCACTTGGTGTCCTCATACATATATTCGGTTTTGGTGACAACTTCCACAACGGGATCCTCCTCGACAACAGGGGCCTTCTTCTTTTGCCTCTTCGACATTTTGAGTTCAAAATCTTCCTGTCATATATGAAATTACAAACATTAAGCCATTTCCAGATAAGTTACAAACATTGAGACAACAGACTGCAGTGTTTTAACCCATTTGTGTTTAACATGATGGAAATTTGTTAAATGAAGCAAATATGTGCAAGCTAACACTTTTGTATAATATCAAAACAGATTTATCAACAAATCTTGAGCGGGAAACAAATCTACATTAAAGTGACAGGACCTCGGGTCTCCATGGATGCCATGATCATCTTGCTGCGGGGAATGACAGAGGGGTTGATGCAGGTTTTCAATGGTGGGCCTCAACAAAAGACGCTACCCATGCAACCTATGGTCAATAAAAACTATATGCAGTGGTATATCTTCCTCCACCGGCCTGGGTTCAAAACCGGTCGTGAACCAGGTCGCGCGGAAACGCGCGGCGAAATACAACTATTGTTTGAGGACACGGGTAGCAACAACGGGGTCCTTATGAGCTCAAGAGAATGACAGCACACAAGAGCGACAGATCATGACAATTGGAAATAGTGATAGAATAATCCACATGACCCCATATATATATGTGTACCAACATAAGCGGAGGGCGAAAAATATCGCACGGCGGAAAACTATGGATCGGAGGACGTAAAGTTAATTCCTTCCACAATGTCGGGTGGCCAAACGACTAATCTATCAGCGGGGATAACCGAGAGACAAATAACGCATCAGAGCTTTAAAACATCGAAGCGATAGCAGAACGGGAGCCGCAACAACAGAGATATAAAGGATATCACAGTCCGCGATGGGAAAAATCTTGATCGGAGAAAAAACGACTAAACGATCGTAAGGATAATGCTTTCAGCAGCCACAACGGCGGAAGATCGAGACTTAAGGGGCAGCGAAAACAACAACCCGAGGTCTGAAAAGTCAAAGCGATGATTGGAAGACTTAGCAATCTGCCATCCGCAACTACGGAGAATGAAGTAACAAATCGTTCCGATGTAAAACGAAAGACCAGCCAATTAAAAAAAACGCATCGGAGAAAAATAACGAAGGTAAAGCTGATTACTCTTCCACAACGACGGGAGCGCCAGCAAAAATCTTCTGATTGAAAAATTCAAGAACACTTTCAAAGGTAATGATAAATAAAAAACAAGCAGTGGATCGTTTCAAGCATTAGGAAAAAACCTTTGTGAGGAACCATTAAGCCAAATCAAAGAAGCAAATCAAACTAATATAAGCAAAAGGAGGGTCCTGAAATTTTTGAATTTTGGGAAAATGTTGCAGCTGCAACAATTGGCGACTACCTGGTGAACCCCATATTTCTGACTTAACTCCTCCTCGGTAAAAGACTGTCTAGATCAAAATTGAAATCTTCTAGATGTTGGTATTCCTAATCTGGCCAACCCATACATTTAAATCATTGAGAAGCAGTTCATTCATTGGGAAAAGGTAACATCAGAAATATTTGCAAGTCTAAATAACTCTTTTGAGGCCTAATAAGTGAGATTTATTTTACCCGTCCTTAGGTAGTTTCTAGCTTTGACACCACAGGATTGTAACAGATAGTAAACAACATTATCCTTTTGTTCCTCATTCCCATGCCAACTACACTTTTGTGCCATTTGAACTCTAGTTCTTTTGAGTCCTCCATCTGCCTTTCTTTCTGAATTTTATTCAGACTCCTCTATCCATAGTGTCCTTTTGTGTGAGAGAAGAATTTACTTTTCATCTCACGGATGGAGAGGAACTTTTGGCAATTTGAAATTCATGCTTTTGATACTTTGCTTTGATATGTACGGTTTCTTTAAAGAGTTTTGACTCTTGATAGCTTTTAGCTTTTCTGAAATCATGGCATGGGATCATTTATATATGATATACTGTTTACCTTGCTTCCTTTCCGTGGGTCCTTTGCTGTCACTTCCTTGGACATTTTAGATGTGAAATGGATGGAGCCTCGAAATAGTATTCCAGACCTCTAAATTCTGAGTTATTTAGAGGGGTTAAGTAGAACTTCAATGAATACATGGCCAATTAGGAACACTGCTACTAAAAGACATTATATGTTTCAAAGCACAGTCTTTTGCTCAAGATTTTAGTTAATTAAGAACCCTGATGTTTCCATTGCAACCAAAAGTTTTCCTCTTTATTCAAAATAAAAAGAACTAGTAACAAAGCATTAAACTAAAAGAAAAACAACAGCAAAGCAATAAATCAAAAGAAAACAACATCAAAGCATTAAAGAAACACATCAATTTATTTATGTACAAAGCAAAATAGAAAAAAATGTGTGTCCGCCCTTAAAAATATTTAATCCAACGAGTTAGAGGGCTAGGCTGTAGTGTAAGCCAAAATCTATCCATGGTCTAAGTGTACCATTTTTGAAATCGAACCCATGTCTACTAGTCTACAGTCGTCCTCATCAGCCTGAGGAAGTTGAAGGAGCTCAGGCTGAGTGTCAATTCTAGAACTGGCCTTTTTTGAGGTATGATGTCTTAGCTTAAGCTCGGTTAGATAATTTCCCAGGATAGAATTAGGATATTCATTACCTTCTCCCATCTTAGTAACAGTATGCTTCATGTAAGGTTCCCTCAAAATTTTGATCCGATTAGGGGTACCCTTGAGAGGTAACCATAAATGAGACCAGTCTGAAGTAAAATAACCCTTTAATCTGGCAGACCAATCTCGGTTCAGAACAAGCCCATACCCATCTGGTATGTCAGCCACCATAATGTCAATAAATTGACATATCGTGTTATTTGCAGAAAAGCGAATGAGAACATTTTTCATTTCTCCCACTACTTTGACACCTGTGCTATCTAATTGCACTACTTCCCAGGCTGTGAATTCTGGCTTTCCATTAATCTTCTTGCAAACCTCAAGTGGCATAACATTTATCGATGACCCAGAATGCACCAAACAATTATCCACATTATGATTCAACATTTCGAGGGTCAAAAGAAAATGCGGGGTTTCAGCTTTTTCTTCCCAACCTGGTTCTATGTCTTCTTCTCCCGGTTGGTTTTGAGTGGGTATATCTTTTGTAAGCTCCTCAATTTCTTCAGTGTTTCCTTCATTAACACCTACCTGTTCTTCCAAAAGTTTGACAGGCTCGCTGATTGGCTCTGTTTCGTGGTTGACAGTAGTGACTTTAGGTGTTTTATCTTTAACATTCACATCTACCTATCTCTTGACATTCTCTTGCAATTTTTTAATCTTAGAAATTATTGCATTGTATTTAATTGTTAGGTTTGAATATTTTGTTGTTGTTCGTGTGAATTCAGATTTGAGAGTGTTCTCTTCTATGTTAAAAAGCGAGACACCATCCCATAAAAACATGGTATCATTATCTTGTTTCTCTATGGTCTGGTTTTTCTCTTCTTCTTTACCACTGTCTTTAGTCAATTTAGAGTCCAACAGCTTATTCATCACCAATGTCATCGAATTTAACCATTGGGGACACTTCTTTTTAGAATGAGGTTGTTGGTGGAAAGTGCAGAAATTATCCCCCCTACCTCTGTTATATTCACTGATGCTGAATTTGGTGGAGGGATCTTCAATTGGTTGTTGTCTGCTCTTTTTTGGTAGTAAGGTTTGTAATTTTTCTGAACTTCCCTTTCTTTCTCCAGATCCATTATTCGATTGGATAGTTTCTGAATCATTTTCAGCATTCCCTCAAAATCATGTGATTGTTCCTCTTTAAGTTTAGACATCAGTGAGGCTCTTCTCCCGATAGTTTTTTCCTCAGGTTGCTTGGGATAGTATTCTATACTTACCTTTTCATCCTCTACCCTTTCTGCTTCTTCATAAGTTTCTGCCAAAATAGGTCTGGCTTTCATTTTGGCAAACATTTCTAGCTCAGGTCCTGGGGCTGAGGTATAATATTCAATTAAGACTTTGTCTGAGGGTCTGTCAGTTTCAGAAAAGCTCTTTAAGTATGATGAAAACCTTTGAGTAAAATGATGCACCTTCTCATCCTTCTCTTTTTTGAACAAACCAAGACCTTTCATTAGTGAAGCATGTGTCTTTTGGGCTGCGTATTTACTTCTGAAAATCCTTTCGAAGGTCTCCCAATCAGGAATAGAGTTTGCAGGCAAACTCAAATACCAGGATGCTGCTGCTCCTTTAAGGGTATATGGGAACAATCTATAGACAACATCCTCGTACTCCCCAGCCCTTAGGCCTTATATTTCTAAATAGAAACTTTGCAAGTGGTCTTCTACAGCAATCTTCTCACCGGGATCAAACTTAGGCAGCAGCTTATCAAAAGCTTGAGGTAGGTTGTGCAAATGAGGTGTGAGGTTCAAAGGTGATCTAGCTCTCCAAGCTGGAAGAGGGTTGGGCTGATTCACATTTATACCAGCCATGAGAAAAGGTGAACAAACATGATTCTGAGTAAGAAACACCGTAAGATGAAACTGGGCTTACTTGCTCCAAATACAGAACCAAAACCTGTAAGGACTTGGGTTAGGTCAAAAGCTTTCAAATATCTGCTAGTGGGGTAATCTTGGAAAAATAGGTTTCCATGGCCAGCCATACACTGGCGGCCCTCCTTCTAGAGCCAGAAACTATTGAGGCCTGGAAATTCGCAGGAAACAACAATAAGGAATTCTCCCCAGTCAACATTCCCAACTAGCCCGTTACTGTTTGGTATGGGGAATCCGTCCGGTTTGCGGTCCGGCCATCGTAAGTCAAGTAACAAAAGGGTTTACCAGTTGCGGCCCGGTCCATCGTATATATTTTTGTATTTTTTGAATTAAAGGATGATATGCATGTGCCTAATTAACAATGCAGGGTGATAAGGATGCAAGGAGTAGTCACAACATGATGCGCAGGTTCTTACCTCTTGTCTTAGAACTCGCAAGCATCTAAATCACATATTCAGTAATAAAGTAAAACTAACTATCTATCTATCTATCCCTGGGGAGCCAAATTGTAACTTATTTATGAGTAATGTGTATTGTGCATGCATTATAAAGAGAAATTACAGATAGCTGACATTCCTTCATACAACACATGAACGATTTAAAGATATTTAGACAATCAGATAGCCAATTGTTTATGAACAACATACATTACTCATGGTGGTAATTTCAAAGAATAAACCAGAAATAATTCAAACAAGAACATAGGCTCTAAGAGTTAGAACGATCTCACTATTAATGGACAAAGCTAGAAAAACAAAATAGTTCATCTTTCACCAGTCCATAGCATAGCATTTGAACGTCCCACCAAACTTTCTCCAACAGGCAAACAATAATTCTTTATTGCAAAAAAAAGTAGTTCTTCTTACAATATCTCTTTACATGTCTAACTGGGAAAAATCCCTTTGTTCTTCTAAGTCTCCTATATTTATACAAAAAGGGTGAAACTGTTGGGCTACCCACAAATAACCTTTGGGCTTCCCAACTCTTCGCCTCCCAAAATTTCACTTTCCTCAAATGTTTACAAAACCGTTACATATTACAAAAGTGAATGATCATTCATGAGGAGGGCCCCACTTGGGTATTCATAAATTTCTTCCACGCCAAAGCTTCAGAGGCAATGCCTTAAAACGCACAAGGTTCCAAAAATTGAATGTTTATCTCGAACTTAGCAGCTTGGTTCCTGATGGCCTCAATTCTGGCTGCACTTAAACGAAGCTGATCCTCCAAAAGCTGCACACTGATGGCGGAATGGTCTACCTCACTCCTTAAGACCTGGTGGTCGAGGGCCTTAATGTGCTGTATCTTAGCTTTCTCCTCTTGATACTTCTTCTGTAAAATCTCCACAAATGAGTTGTGGTCTGAAAAAATCTCTAGCCTCTGCTCGGCTTCCACTTGGCACCGGTTGTAGGTAATTAGGAGCCTTCTGAAGAATTCTGTGCATGCTCCTTTAGTATTCCAAACAGCTTTTTTGAAATCCTCTGCTGTGTTTATAGCAAACTCCAATAAGTCGTAATCCTGCTTCAGGGCCTGTCGATCTTTCGAGGGAAGCTCTGCAGGAGTTTCTTCATTATTTTCCAGCCTTGCCATTCTTGCTGTCAGGACTTCCATGACGTCCTGAGATCTATCAAAAAAATAAGAGGAAGTCTCCAGAATTTCCTCTAATCGACCATCCACTTGCAAAACTTTACATCTCTCTTCTTCTGTGGCAGTCTGCAGCTGAAGCATCTTGGCCTTTGTGCTAGCACATTTTCCTTGAAAGGTTGGAGGTCAACCTGCTGCTCTTTTGCTGCCTGTAAAGCTGTTGTTAGAGAAGTGATTTGTTCTTGAAGTCTTGCCTCTTGTTCTTGGGCTTACTTCTCATTTGCTTCCAAGGTGGTTTTCTGCAACTCTAAGTCTTCTATCCTTCCCAAGAGCTGTTCCTTTTCCACCCTTAGCTCTTGATACTCTTGCTTCACTCTCTCCAGACACTCTTGTGTAGTTTCCATAGACCTCCTTTCTGCTTGGAGAATCTGCATCTCATTTTTTGAAGACCTCATCTCCTTTTGCATGTCTTCATATTTCCTCTTTAGCTTGTTGCTTTCTTCTCTTTCCTTTCTCAAGGTGTCTTTAAATTGAGCAGAAGACTTCTTGGATTGCTCCAAATCTGTCATGATTTTGTCCACATTATCCTCCGAAGCGTGGATCAATGCAGCTCCTGCTCGAATAGTGAATCTGGGATATCGATCTGTCCTGTATACAATAGTTGAATCCGTTATCATCTTCCCGGAAAGACCTCCTGTTGCAACCTTCTTTTCAATCCTCTTCACTATCCCCTTAGTTTCCTTGTCATAGAAAATGGTATTAAAATCAGGGATTTCTTCGCCTTCCTTTTGTACAAAAGGGACCAGTTTGAGTGTGGGGACCATAGATTGTCCAGGTATGTTGGCAGCCAGTACTTCTGGGTCCTGAACCTCGAGGTTCTCCAGGTCTTGGGTCTGACCGCCAGCTGTGTCAGAGACTGACTGTTCTGTCTCTGTCTGAGTCAGCTTTAACCTCTCTGCTTCCTACTTCTAAAGCTCTTCATCAAGCTTCCTTTTCCTTTATTCTTCTTCATTTCTTGCATCTTCCTCTACTTTTCTAGCTGCCTCTTGTACAGTTTTTCTTTTCTCTTCTTCTTCTCCTTGTAGCCACCCTGCAGCTTCTTCGGCCAGCCTTTGGGCTTCCTCATTTCGTTTCCTTGCTTCCTCATCGTATTTGGCTTGTTCATCCTGCCCCTTCCCACCTTTGGCGATGATTTTATTCTTGAACCTTCTCCTCAAGGTTGTCATGTTCAAAGCACTGCGGAAGACAGATTCTTCCCTATCCCAATGGTGGGTGTATTCGAAATGGACGCTGTTTTCTTTGCAGTGTTCAACCACTTTGCTGTGGGAATCATTTCTATGGAAGGGAATCTCACCAAAATGAAATATTTCCAACTCTTCTACAAACTCATCTCCTTTCTTCACTCTGGTGAACCTATAACTTCCTAGCTTGAAAGGCAGAGGGGGATAGGCAACCTTCTTATGTTCAAACAAAAAGCTTCCTATGCCATCCAGGAAGACTTGCCTAACCGCCTCTTTATGAATTATGTAATCTGTGGCATATTTGGGTAACAGGGAGGGTGCTCTGGAACCTTCGAACATTCTGAAGTAGAGGCCATCCTCAGTCAGGTAGTAATCCGCATATTCTTCAATGACCTGCAATGCCTCTTCTGATATGTAGTCCCATTCCTTCATAAAAATGAGAGTATACAAGGGCATGATGAACTGTTCACAAATCTCCCGGTAATGACTATGGTATTTGTGCGCCCATAGTGGTTTGTATGTAGCATAAACAGGCATCCTCTCCTTGTCCCAGATGCATCTTAGACCGGGGAAAGGTTGATGTTACCACCTAAGTTGTACTTAGTGGTTTTTTTATCAAGTGAGCCTGGTGAAATGGTCAGGGATAACTTGTTCTGACTTCAGAGGACCTATGGAAGTACTTCTGTGAAGTGCTTGTTGTACTATATCACATGTTCATACCCCATGAGGGAGTTGTAATAAATGTTATAGCATGATAGTGTCTGTAAAAGACTCGGTCTCTTAGACATTATTTGTCAATTTGATCAGCCTAGGGTGTTTTTTCCCTTGGTTATTATTGGTTGTTGAATAAACGACTCATAATTTCTGAGTTTTTCAGTCATGTAGGTGCTCATTTTCAAGCTAAGAGCACCATGTAAACCCATGGACCCACTGTTTCCTAGTTTTGAGTGATTTTCCATCACTCAGGTCAGAAAGCCCCAAAAATCAATTATTGATTATTTTAAATAATAAATTGATGAATAATGGAGCAAATCCAAAATCATAAATCAATGGATTCTCAGCCGATTTGATTGAAATCAGTCAGATCTGAAGCAGATTGACTAGATATGACAAATCCTTGACTGAAGGAGGTGATCAAATCAGATCAAGAGTTGATCTTGAGCATCCTTTATGGAGAATTTCACCCTCCCTCTCTCCTCAACACGTTTTGGCTCATCTGGATGAGTTTTGGTGGATGCTTCAGTGAACAGGTTGAGGTGTCAGTTAGATCAACTCTCCGATTGACAGTTGGACTCAGTGAGACTTAGATCTGGCTCAATTAGACACAGATCAGGCATTGATGGACTCTCCATCATCATATTTGGTCTATCTCCTTGATATTTGCGCCCCCCCTGGGCTAGATGGCTTGTAATTTGTATATGTCCAGGCACAGCCTCCTCTTCCAAGCTAGTTAGAACTGGGATTGAGGTGCTGCTGCTATTGTGTTGCTGTAATTCTTCATTTGAAATAAAGAAAATATTTGGAGGCAATATGGTGTGGTTCCATTACATGTGTGGATGATTATTTCCATTGTTTTACTGAGGTAACCTGTATCTGTGGTCATTTTTTACTAATTTCTTGTAGATCTGTGGTTAAGATTGGTAATTAGCTTATTACAATCTTGATAGGAAAGGTGTCGTTCAATAAGTTTATTGACTGTCACTCTCCTTTGATGCATGTTTAGAGATCTATATTTAGCATGTCCTATAAGCTTATATGCATGTTATCTTGAATCTCTTTGTATGTACTAATCAGATCTCACAAGTTTCTTGGCAAGTTCGTTGATTTCAGCTGAGTTGCAGGTTCATACTTTGGAGAGGATGCTGATCTAGTTTGTTTCTTCATTCTATTGAAAACCTTCCAAAAGGCATAGTCGCTCGACATTCCACTTGAAATCTCCACTGTGGATCTTCAAGGAAAACAACACTTTTCTCCTCTTCTTCCTCCCTCAAAATCAACACTTTACCTGGTTACTTTTTCAGTTCATAGCTGTGATTTCATTTGGATCTGTTTCATAAAAATAAAATATACATAGATCTAATATTTCATAGCTCATATACTAGATCTTGCACTTAAAAAAGTTTCATAAGCATCCTAGATCTAGCTGTAGGGAAATCATCTTTTTTGCATGAAAATTTAAAGGAAAATTGTAGATCGCATGCATTAGATTTCCTTTCGCTGTTATAAAATTCAATATTCTGCAATATTAGTGCATATTTTTTGGCTGCAAAAACAGAAAGCCAAGATCCCAAGGAAATCTTGCTTTCCTTGGTTCCTTTTCTGCCTGTTTAGCCAGTTTTAACTTCATTTTTGTGAGATAAGGTAGGCTGATCCAAAGGTACTCTTAAAGTGCTTTTGGGAATTTTTTATTCTAACATGCTCATTGTATTTTAGTATTTTTGACAGAAAATAAAGGAAGCTTCTGTCCAAAGTGGCTTTTGGAGCGTTCAAATCCCCCCAGGGGTCTCCCCTTTTTCACAAAATTCTTAAAATTTTTGTATAATTGTAAAATCTTGGTTTCATCCTGTATAAGGACCAAGAAGTTTTTGATAATTTCAGTTTGCTGATTTTGTAACCAATAATAAATAAAATCATTTTTGGAATAGGCTCTTTCGAGCCCATTCCCCATCCCCCTTGGGGGGATTTGCGTCGGTGTCTTTTTCGTCGCTTTCTGCTTATTTATTTATTTTAACTAGTATTGATCGAATTTGCAGGGTAGTATACTTGATTCTATTATTAATTTCATATTCCACTTCTTGTATTTCAAAGCAATCATAATACTTACCCCACGATTTCCCGATTGACCCGAAAGGGGAAAGAGATTCATGGTAGGATTAATTAAGAAACTAGAACTGTGTATCTATTTGATTTTTTCTATCTTTTGTTTATCAGCAACTTTAAAATTAACCCCTCCTCGATTCCCCAATTGAGATCCACTTGGATCGAAAGAGGTTCTTGGAGGCTTTTCTTTTAAACAAGAACATTTGGTTTAAAACTTACTAAAATTGACAAGACTCCAGTGTGTATGCTCTGCACTTGGCTGCGGTTCGTCTGATCAGTCAAGCTGTATTAAAAGCACTTGGGTGACTAGTATAATTAGGACTCACTCTCTCCAACTGACAAACCATCAGGTTAAAATCCAACACCTAGATCAAACCTCTACGTTGGAAAAATACCCAAAGGAAGCGGGAACTTCTGAAAAGTGACCTCGGGGTGCCGATCTCTGTCACACCCTAACGGGTGCATTACGAACAATAGCCCCAGAGACTCCATTTCAGCCCACATATTCCTTGCGGGTAGCCGTGAAGGTTTAGTTTTGGACATACTCCAAGTACTCTCGGGTATATCTGGAGTCCCCCCTTTGCCTAATTTAATCAACTCATACTTCACATTTAACTTAAAACATACCAAGAGGCAATCGCAAAACACTCACTCCAAGCACATGCAAGCATATTGATTATATTTTTGACTCCATTCTAAGGCACTGGTTAATTTCTTTCTTTATATGTATATTGTGTCTCAGTATTATGCTTTCGTGTGTTCATCTTTTACATCTTGCCATCTTTGATTATCCATAGTTAAATTGTAAACTCCTAAATAACTCGGTCAATTTAAACATCACAACACTAAGTAATTCTCCTTAGTAACTTAATAGGGTCTACCCCCCTTGGCTTCGTTAGGATTTGAGCCTAAACGGAGGAGTCAAGAACAAGGTGACAGCCTTGACTCGAGACTTGCCCCCAAGGACACACTGAGTTGCTTGAAGATTTATGCCACGTGACCCAGGTGTGTGAAAGGCAGCAACACTTTTTGGCGCCATTGCCGGGGATAAATATTTTTATTCCCGAGTACGCTTAACTTTTTGCTAAACAATTAAAAAGACAAAAACTTTTGGTTGATCTAGTCTTTAAAAAAAACATAAAAATTAAAACTCGATCCATCTGGCGACTCCACTGTCTAAACATCCCTTCAAGAATTTCTACCCGAAGAAACCGCTGACAATTATTCAATCCTCTCCCTGATCCGGAAAGGTTTATTAGGGAAATATTGAATAGGCAAACTTCTCGTAGAAACCTTGAAGATTTAGGAGACCAATCCCTCTCAAATATCCATCACATATTTGTAGAGAGTCATGTTCACTAATCTCAAGAAATGATGGAATTTTACAAACCCCTTGACTTTTCTCAGATAGCAGGTAGTCCTCATTACATTCCGAATGATTCTATCAAGAAGCTCCCCAGGTTTGAGGGAAATAATGCTACCACTGCCAAGACTCAGTTACCGTGATAATGTTGCCTCTAACCATGAAGATATCAAAATGAAGCTCTTTGCTTTATCCTTAGAGGATGATGCTGCGGAATGGTATGAAAACCTTGGTGATGATTCATATAAAACCCTTAATGAATTCCTAGCAGGTTTTAAGAAGAAATGGGGGGAAAAGAAAGAGCCAAGACATCTGCTTGATGCCCTTCATAACATAAAGAAGATGGAGAATGAAACCATGGATGAATTTAACACTAAGTTCAGGCATGTGGTTGCGTACCTCCCTAACGAAATCAAGCCAAAGGATGCCTCCATCCTCATATATTACATCGAAGCTTTCACTGGGGATTTGAGGTACCAGTTAAGGGATAAAGATCCGGTCGATCTAAAAACTGCTCAAGATCTGGCCGAGAAAATAGAAAGGAATATGCAATCTTCGGGCAAATCCAACATTCCAGGTTACACTAGGGGAAACTATTCGTACAACAAAGAGAAGGGAAAGGCCATTGAATTAGAGGAAAAGGAAACCTCTAAAGACCCCATGGAAAAGGTAACTAGCCTGTTGGAAAAATTCATGACAAACCAATCTGAGCAATTGAATAAAATTCAGAACAAAATAGTCACACTGGAAAGAAATAATGGACCTAGGAATTTTCAGCCGAAATAGAATCAAGTGTATCAGAAGAAGTTTCCTCAGCAAGAGCCTAGGATTCCAAACCAGTTAGACTCAACTAACCTGGTAGATGAAGTAATTCCATGGTGTAGACCTTGTGAGAAATTCCACCCAGAAAGAACTTGCTACATAGAAAACCAGGTTATAGAACATGGGATGGAGAAGGTCAGTAATCAGGAAACAAATTCAAGCGATCCTGATCATATATACATGGTAGGCCAGGCCTACCCTTTGTCACCATCTAAACAGTACAAGCCTAAGGATGAAACTATTGCATAATCTTATAGTGAAACTTATGAGGAAAACTGTAATATACATGATGGGACTCCTATGTGTTCTCCATATAATGATAACAGTCTGGAAGGTTTACTACCTTGTGACCTTTTCTCTGAAGAAGATGAGTATGAAAATGAGGACAAGTATAGCTTGGAGCATGATACAAGTGATGAAGACTCCCTTATCCCCGACAAAGATGTTAATGAGGAGTCTTGGACATTCATGGAAAATCCATTCTATGACATGAATAAAGAGAAAAATAATGAACCAGAAACTTTTGATGTTTTTGTTGATGGCATATCCAAAGAAGAGAGCATGGACCATGTGGCCTTGGGAAACTTTGATATGAAAAAGGAGCATGCAGTTTATCCACATGATCAGTCTGAGACATATATCGATATCAGTAATGCAGACAAAGAGAACTCGATATCGGAACTTGATATCAAAAATGGGGAATCCATCACATTTAACATAGATGATGGTGATGACTATTGAGATTTTTGTGGATATCTTATTAAGAATCCTATCTATGCTATATCCAGCAAGGAGAGTGTCTGTTTAGAGATTTGTGGAAGTCCAATCTACTATACTTCCATAGAGGGAAGCATGAATCTGGAGACCTTGGAAAATCCTAGTATGGAAAAGCAGCATTCAAAACTCTTATATGATCATTCAGAGTCATATCATGCAGAGCCGCACAAGGGTATCAATAATGAATACATGGAGAAGAAGTTTTGGGAAAAGACAGATGCGATGCAGTTATTAGAATATTAGTCTCAACTATCATCTTCACAAACAGAGTTTCCTCATGACTTGGAGCTGCTTGGGGCTTATACAGTAAATTATCATCCAGTAAGCCTTGATGATCAATATGATGGTGTAGTCAATCCGCCTCATCATTCCAATTTGTACATCAACCCTATCCAGTCATGGATAGAAGCAGCCTGCATAAGCACTTACCAGTTTGGGAGGAAGTTTGACGACATTGTTCATGCCTATGATTTCCCATCCATCCCGCCCCTTCTGGATCATCACGCAGGTTTGCATTTTCTAAATAAAGTATCCTTACTTTGGCTGGTAACCAAAGACAAGGAAAATTTTTTTTATGTTAATAAAATTCTTAGGTGGTTACATTGGATTTCTGATTACACTTAACCCTTTTTATATCATGCTTAGAGTAGGAAAATAAGCTCCTTGAAAGAGAGCATTTGCTTTCTGCATTTCTATTTTATACTTAGTGATAATAAAACTTTGCTTCTTTGAGTTAGTTACATTTATTTTGTTTAAATAAATCAACTTAATGGGTCATTTGGTTTTTTATAAAACTTGTGCTACTGAGGTTTTTCTTGTAAAGCTGAGATTTTTTTACAGGGTATATCAACCAGAGATTCTGGTGTTCTCGTATCCTCTCCTTGCCTCAAAGACCAGATCGAGCACACCTCCCACAGTTGGAGCCAGAATGTTACCACCTAAGTTGTACTTAGTGGTTTTTTTATCAAGTGAGCCTGGTGAACTAGACAGGGATAACTTGTTCGGACTTCAGAGGACCTATGGAAGTACTTCTGTGAAGTGCTTGTTGTACTATATCACATGTTCATACCCCATGAGGGAGTTGTAATAAATGTTATAGCATGATAGTGTCTGTAAAAGACTCGGTCTCTTAGACATTATTTATCAATCCGATTATCCTAGGGTGTTTTTTCCCTTGGTTATTATTGGTTGTTGAATAAACGACTGATAATTTCTTGAGTTTTTCACTCCATACCTCCAAAGTTGGGGTGGTCAGCTTGGCATTTAGGCCTATTGAGGTTATTAGAGTCTATGTTTCAATGTATAAGCATGCTAGACATCATTTTTGAGTCATATAAACATGTCTAAGTCCCCCTAGGTGTTTTTCAATTTTTCAATTTTTTAGTTTTTTCAGTGTTTTTTATTAAATTTTAATTTTTCCAAAACTTAGGCTATTTTTTAATAGTTTAATTGGAAAAATTGATTTTGTAATAAAAGTGGGCCAAATAATCGGTTTCAGACATATAGGTGCTCATTTTCAAGCTAAGAGCACCATGTAAACCCATGGACCCACTATTTCCTAGTTTTGAGTGACTTTCCATCACTCAGGTCAGAAAGCCCCAAAAATCAATTATTGATTATTTTAATTAATAAATTGATGAATAATGGAGCAAATCCAAAATCATAAATCAATGGATTCTCAGCCGATTTGATTGAAATCAGTTAGATCTGAAGCAGATTGACTGGATCTGACAAATCCTTGACTGAAGGAGGTGATCAAATCAGATCCAGAGTTGATCTTGAGCATCCTTTATAGAGAATTTAACCCTCCCTCTCTCCTCAACATGTTTTGGCTCATCTGGATGAGTTTTGGTGGATGCTTTAGTGAACAGGTTGAGGTGTCAGTCAGATCAGCTCTCCGATTGACAGCTGGACTCAGTGAGACTCATATCTGGCTGAATTAGACATAGATCAGGCATTGATGGACTCTCCATCAGCATATTTGGTCTATCTCCTTGATATTTGCGCCCCCCCGGGGCTAGATGGCTTGTAATTTGTATATATCCAGGCACAGCCTCCTCTTCCAAGCTAGTTAGAACCGGGATTGAGGTGCTGCTGCTATTGTATTGTTGTAATTCTTCATTTGAAATAAAGAAAAGATTTGGAGGCAATACGGTGTGGTGCCATTACATGTGTGGATGATTATTGCCATTGTTTTACTGAGGTAACCTGTATCTGTGGTCATTTTTTGCTAATTTCTTGTAAATCTATGGTTAAGATTGGTAATTAGCTTATTACAATCTTGATAGGAAAGGTGTTTTTCAATAAGTTTATTGACTGTCACTCTCCTTTGATGCATGTTTAGAGATCTAGATTTAGCATGTCCTATAAGGTTATATGCATGTTATCTTGAATCTCTTTGTATGTACTAATCGGATCTCACAAGTTTCTTGGCAAGTTCATTGATTTCAGCTGAGTTGCAGGTTCATACTTTGGAGAGGATGTTGATCTAGTTTGTTTCTTCATTCTTTTCAAAACCTTCCAAAAGGCATCGTCCCTCGACATTCCACCTGAAAGCTCCACTGTGGATCTTCAAGGAAAACAACACTTTTCTCCTCTTCTTCCTCCCTCAAAATCAACACTTTACCCGGTTACTTTTTCTGTTCATAGTTGTGATTTCATTTGGATATATTTCATCAAAGTAAAATATACATGGATCTGATATTTCATAAGTCATATCCTAGATCTTGCACTTAAAATTTTTTCATAAGAATCCTAGATCTAGCTGTAGGGAAATCGTCTTTTTTGCATGAAAATTTAAAGGAAACTTGTAGATCGCATGCATTAGATTTCCTTTCGCTGTTATAAAATTCAATATTCTACAATATTAGTGCATATTTGTTGTCTGCACAAACAGCAAGCCAAGATCCCATTTCCTTTATCTCATTTCCTTTACCTTGGTTCCTTTTCTGCCTGTTTAGCCAGTTTTAAGTTCATTTTTGTGAGATAAGGTAGGCTGAACCAAAGGTACTCTTAAAGTGATTTTGGGAATTTTTTATTCTAACATGCTCATTTTATTTTAGCAGGTCTGACAGAAAAGAAAGGAAGCTGCTGTCCGAAGTGGCTTTTGGAGCGTTCAAATCCCCCCAGGGGTCTTCCCTTTTTCACAAAATTCTTAAAATTTTTGTATAATTGTAAAATATTGGTTTCAACCTGTATAAGGACCAAGAAGTTTCTGATAATTTCAGTTCATTGATTTTGTAACCAATAATAAATAAAATCATTTTTGGAATAGGCTCTTTCGAGCCCATTCCCCATCCCCGCTGGAGGGATTTGCGTCGATGTATTTTTCGTCGCTTTCTGCTTATTTATTTATTTTAACTAGTATTGATCTAATTTGTAGGGTAGTATAATTGATTCTATTATTAATTTCATATTCCACTTTTTGTATTTCAAAGCAATCATAATACTTACCCCACGATTTCCTGATTGACCCGAAAGGGGAAAGAGATTCGTGGTAGGATTAATTAAGAAACTAGAACTGTGTATCTGTTTGCTTTTTTCTATCTTTTGTTTATCAGCAACTTTAAAATTAACCCCTCCTCGATTCCCCGATTGAGATCCACTTGGATTGAAAGAGGTTCTTGGAGGCTTTTCTTTTAAACAAGAACATCCGGTTTAAAACTTACTAAAATTGACAAGACTCCAGTGTGTATTCTCTGTACTTGGCTGTGGTTCGTCCAATCAGTCAAGCTGTATCAAAAGCACTTGGGTGACTAGTATAATTAGGATTCACTCTCCCCAACTGACAAACCATCAGGTGAAAATCCAATACGTAGATCAAACCTCTACGGTGGCAAAATACCCAAAGGAAGTGCGAACTTCTGAAAAGTGACCTTGGGGTGCCGATCTCTGTCACACCCTAACGGGTGCGTTATGAACAATAGCCCCAGAGACTCCATTTCAGCCCACATATTCCTTGCGGGTAGCCATGAAGGTTTAGTTTTGGACATACTCCAAGTACTCTCGGGTATATCTGGAGTCCCCCCTTTGCCTAATTTAATCAACTCATACTTCACATTTAACTTAAAACATACCAAGAGGAAATCCCAAAACACTCATTCCAAGCACATGCAAGCATATTGATTTTATTTTTGACTCCATTCTAAGGCACTGGTTAATTTCTTGCTTTATATGTATATTGTGTCTCAGTATTATGCTTTTGTGTGTTCATCTTTTACATCTTTCCATCTTTGATTATCCATAGTTAAATTGTAAACTCCTAAATAAATCAGTTAGTTTAAACATTACAACACTAAGTAATTCTCCTTAGTAACTTAATAGGGTCTACCCCCCTTGGCTTCGTTAGGAGTTGAGCCTAAACGGAGGAGTCAAGAACAAGGTGACAGCCTTGACTCGAGACTTGCCCCCAAGGACACACCGAGTGGCTTGAAGATTTCTGCCATGTGACCCAGGTGTGTGAAAAGCGGCAACATATTGCACAATATACAATCAACGAGTATGGAACTCATATAAAATTCAAACCTCTTTTGGGACACTCTCCCAAGGTTGAGGCCATACAGGCTGAAAGACTGTTTGATACTATGTTGGCCCAGTTGAAAATGGTCCCATGGGTTGCAACATAAAAGATAATGGGCATCCATTCCAGTTTGAAGCTCTTGCCATGAGCTCTCCCAAAAATCCTGTTAAGCATTAAGGCGATAAACCTGTATGGGACCCTTAAGCTTGTTGTGTCATACTCTCCCGTAGGCCTGGTTCTAAAATGTTTTCGAGGCAACAACATTCTTTTGAGGGTCTCCACAAGGTCCATTCTGATGTTCTTTAGCCAATCATCAAACAAAAATACTTGTGCTTCTGGCAGGTGGTAGGCCAGGGCTACATATCCTGGGCTATAGGCAGCATAGCCTTGTTTGTCAACATTCTCCAGGATCATAGTGGTTACATCTGCCTGGGGCAAAATCCAACCAATCACTTCAGAGCATGGGAAAAGCTCCGGTCTTGTGGCAATCTTCATCAGTGAAGATCTCTCTATATTGGTGTAAATGGCTTCTTCTTCCAAGCCCATATCAGGCACCTCTCAGCGCGTGATCAACCTGTATATCTCTCCCCATTGGTACTCTGGCTCTACACCAGATATGCACTTGGTGTCCTCATAGATGTATTCGGTTTTGGTGACAACTTCCACATCGGGCTCCTCCTCGACCACAGGGGCCTTCTTCTTTTTCCTCTTTGACATTTTGAGTTCGAAATCTTCCTGTCATATATGAAATTACAAACATTAAGCCATTTCCAGATAAGTTGCAAACATTGAGACAACAGAGTGCAGTGTTTTACCCCATTTGTGTTTAACATGACGTAAATTTGTTAAATGAAGCAAATATGTGCAAGCTAACACTTCTGTATAATATCAAAACAGATTTATCAACAAATCTCAAGCGGGAAACAAATCTACATTAAAGTGACAGGACCTCGGGTCTCCATGGATGCCATGATCATCTCACTGCGGGGAATGACAGAGGGGTTGATGCAGGTTTTTAATGGTGCTCCTCAACAAAAGATGCTACCCATGCAACCTATGGTCAATAAAAACTATATGCAGTGGTATATCTTTCTCCACCGGCCTAGGTTCAAAATCAGCCGTGAACCGGGTTGTGTGGAAATGCGCAACGAAATACAGCTGTGGTTTGAGGACGCAGGTAGCAACAACGGGGTCCTTGCGAGCTCAAGAGAATGACAGCACACAAGAGCGACAGATCATGACAGTTGGAAATAGTGATAGAATAATACACACGAACCCATATATATATGTGTACAAACATAAGCGGAGGGTGAAAAATATCGGAAAGCGAAAAACTATGGATCGGAGTACGTAAAGATAATTCCTTCCACAACGTCGGGTGGCCAAACCACTAATATATCCGCGGGGATAATCGAGAGACAAATAACGCGTCGGAGCTTTAAAAAATTGGAGCGATAGGGGAACAGGAGCCACAACGACGGAGATATAAAGGATATCACAGTCCGCGATGGGAAAAATCTTGATCAGAGAAAAAATGACTAAACGACTGGAAGGATAATGCTTTCAGCAGCTGCAACGGTGGAAGCCCGAGACTTAAGGGGCAGCGAAAACAACAATGCGAGGTCTAAAAAGTCAAAGCGATGATCGGAAGACTTAGCAATCTGCCATCCGCAACTGCGGAGAATGAAGTAACAAATCGTTCCGATGTAAAACGAAAGACCAGCCGATTAGAACAAACGCATCGGAGAAAAATAACGAAGGTAAAGCTGATTACTCTTTCGCAACGGCGGGAGCGCCAGCAAAAATCTTCTGATTGAAAAAATCGAGAACACTTTCGAAGGTAATGATAAATAAAAAACAAGCAGTGGATCGTTTCAAGCATTAGGAAAAAACCTTTGTGAAGAATCATTAAGCCAAATCAAAGAAGCAAATCAAACTAATATAAGCAAAAGGAGGGTCCCGAAATTTTTGAATTTTGGGAAAATGTTGCAGCTGCAACAAAATTCAACATGAATTTTATGATCCAGTTGATAATTGGATGAATTCAGTTGTCTCAAGGCTACCAAATATTGCAAATTTCAGTGTGATATCAATTTCTGGCTATGAGTATAAGTTGCACACAGAATGCTTGTTACACCTGTTTTGTTCTTTTCGTGTTTTCATCCACGTGAAAAAAGGTATGTCAATCAATCAATCTCTTATGTGGCTACACTAGAAATCAGATTACACTTGATCAAGGAGAGTTCAGTTGATTAATGTAAATAGTGTACATAAATAAGATTATTTCAAGAGAATTTTGTCTCCTTTCATCCTTCAACAATAAAGCAATTATTTGGCTTTTTCAATTTGAAAGTGGTTTTTAGTAGTAAGCAGTAGAATGGTTTAGTTGAATAAGACTCCAGCTCAATGGAGCCTTTGGTGCTCTTCCTTCTCAGTTGCAAATCATCCTTGGTTTGTAGGGTAGGTTTAATGTACAACTTGCATATGTCATAAATGGTTTCAGGAGAAGGTACAGGGTCACCATGTTCTTGGAGTCTGATAGGAAGGACTCCATCCCCAGCCAGAGCCAGATGTTCGTACCAAAATTTGCCGTATCAAAATTTGAAGATTCTGAAAGCACGTAGGTAAAGAAGGACCCTGATTTATGTTGTCGGAAGCTTATAACCCAACATATTTTTACTAAACCACTGATTTCTTGTCTCAATCTGGTAATATTTTCTTCATCTCAATATTCAAGTTGGTGAAGTCTTGTGATCGTCCTCAAAATACTTACCTTTTTTAACCTTGATTTAATTAGCCAAAGCCTCAATTCTTTGTGCCAACTTTGTCGGAGTTACTATAGCCTTAAACTCTCGATTTGGCCAAGTCCCACATTTACTTTATCCTCAATTATTTGGCTTCCATAATTATGTTCAAAGCGCTAAGTTGCCTTAGCTACTTGAAATCAAGCCAAAGGCAGAAGGGAGCTTGACTGCAAGACCCACCTGTCGAGCAGAGATGTAGCCTTAAACTCTCGATTTGGCCAAATCCCACATTTACTTTATCCTCAATTAATTGGCTTCCATAATTATGTTCAAAGCGCCAAATTTCCTTAACTACTTGAAATCAAGCCAAATTTAATAAAAAAACAAAAAAAAATATTAATAAAATAAATATAAACTTTTATCATTTAAATAAATTTTTTATAAAGTTTTCTAATAATATTTTATAAGGTCTAGATCACGAGTTTATTTATGTCATTTCAAGCCAACGTCAAAGCCTAGCCTTCATATGTATCACCTAGAGTCATCAAAATATTTTCACAAGTACACTCATGAAAGCCTACGAGTCCACAAACAATAGAAGGCATAGAGAACTATTATGACCATTAGCATATATGAATGCCAATAAAACATTCCGCCTTATACATGTGGGATAATTACCACATATAAATGAAGCCAACTCCATATATGAACACAATGGTGTGATAAAACACTCGAGCTTCCAGCCGTTAAATGAAAATCCAACAGAGTGGAGTCAAATGGTAAAAGTAATGAATCAAATGTCAAGTAAAGTTTTCCAGTGGAGTCGCAGTTAGACATTTGTATACTATGTGCTTAATCATGGGATTGGAGGCTCTATTTTGGTTTCTTCTATTTTGTTATACTTTTGTTTTTAATGAATGTGCTAATGGATTAGCAAAGCTCTGAAGAGAAGTGTTTTCTTCCCTTGCCTATAATAGGGCGGGGAATTTATAATAGTAGGGTTGGTTTAGCGAGAGAGTGTAGTGGACGGAGCTGCCTTTTCTATATAATAGGGGTGAACGAGCGCCCATACTATTATGAATTGTGGGGTTACTAAACCCGGGAGCAATACTAGGGAATCGAACCAAAGATTTGGAACATATTCTAGTAGATCTAGTTTAGTATAATGAATATGGTCCTTTCATCGTGTACAGGAAATGTTTGCAAGTGTGTTATTTTAATGTCGTATAAAGATGATGATTTTTGAGTACATAGAAAAGATTCTCTCAAGGTTGGGATTTTGAGGTTGGGGTTATGACTGGGTTGTAACACCTCAGTTTTGACCCCATGGTATTGAAATTGTATATGATGTATATATTGTAAGGAAATCATGGCGAGGAGCTCAAGGCCAAGGCCCTGCCATTGATTTGGTGTTTTGTGTATCAGTGATCAAGGTTGATGCCGATGGATATAGTGCTAAGTCAGGAACATTATATTTTGAAGTCATCATGTAAATATATAATTTAATAAAATACCATAGCTAGCTATGCACTACAACGTAAGAGATGGGGGCATGATCTCACAAGGAATAGGGAGGGCAGTTAGTCAAACTCTTGAGCCATAGGGTGAGACCATATGTCAATGGGGAAACCCATAAACCCTCAGCTACCTTTTCATCCCCTACACTCAATCATTCATTTCTTCCAGAACAGTGGTTGAGGCAATTAATGTCTTGGGCAGAGCAAGGCATGGCAGCCAGATTTCGTGTCTGAGCAAGCTTGTAGCCTGAAGCCTGGGGAAGTCGCATTATTTCTTCTGAAGAAAGTAATCGCAGGGATGCATGCCCATCTCGTCATTTTCGGAGTCACCCAGTATGTCTTGGTCATTCTGATCCATTATTCGGGGGGGAATGTTGTTCATTGTTCAGGGGTTCACTCTCCTGAGTCATGGAACAAGTTGTTTTGCAGTGTTTCTCCTGTGTTATAGAGTGGTATGCAAACCTGGTCATATGTGTTACAGTGTCGAGACTTGTGTTATTGAGTTACCTTGTGGTTTGTTGTTATGAGTACCCTGGTTTGGGTCCGAATAGTATGCAAGACTTAGGAGTGGAAGTGACGCTGAATGGGCTTGATAAAACTAGTATAGAGAGGAACCTCACGAAAAGATAAGAGTGTCTGGTGAATCTTCTATGCACACCCTGAAGAGCACTAGAAGGGAAGGCATAGCCCGAGGGACTATGTACAAGAGAAGGGGATGCTTCCTTATGTTGGGTGTGCAGGTATTGTGGATGCTAGACCAGATAGATCTTGTGGAGGTTTCCCTAGCTCTTGAATGAGCCACTAACTTAGCCATTATTCCTTTCCACTTCCTTAGCATCCTGATAAAACCAAACGTATATTGGCTTGGCTGACAGCCTAATAAACCCAATGGTATATTGGCTTGGATGGGCAGCTTGATAAACCCAATCATATATTGGCTTGGCTAAGCAGCCTGATAAACCCAACGGTGAGTTGGCTTGGCTGTGTCTTGTTGTGCATTTTGGCCATGTGTGACCCTTGGCTAGACAGCTTGATAAACCCAATTGTTATGCTGGCTTGGCTGTGTAGCCCAATAAACCCAGCAGTGTGATGGCTTGGCTATGTAACCTGATAAACCCAATAGTGTGATGGCTTGGATGTGTAGCCTGATAAACCCATTTGTTAGTTGTGCTTGGTTGGTCCTTAATGTGAGTGTTGGCTTGACTGTGTGCAGTCTAATAAACCCAACTGTAGGTTGGCTTGACTATGTTTGATGTGTTCTGGCTATGTGTGAGCCTGTTGTTCCCTAGTTCCTTATGGAATTCATGCCCAACTCGGGGGTGACAGTTGTGTTGAAATATTAATGAATAAAACTGGCTATGGTTGGGTGGGACGTTGCAGTGACATAGCTAGTTGCGAGACAACTTCATCTTCAAGATAAGTATTCTCTGTTGTGTTGTTTCTGCAATGTATTTGCTTATGAATGTGCTAATTATGTCGAATACTTATGAATGAATTAAGTAGAGTTTACTGTTGATTAAATGTCTATGCATTTGCATATCTTTATGCCTTGTATTTTCCAGTGCATTTTGCTTATGATCATGGAGGCTAGAAGCCTGGTTACATGGTAAAAAATGCAGCTATCCTAAGGTAAGAAATGTTGGTTTTCTGTACCCCAGAATCTGCTTGCGGAAGGCAGAAGGCGGAAAGTCGTTAAATGATTACGTAGAATGTTAAGTTTCTGATTCCCGAGTTCCGCAGCAGAAGAAAGAAATGTGGAAGACGAAAGGAGAAAAGTCGTTAAATGATCCTGCCAAATGTTGAGTTTTCGATTCCCAAGTTCCGCAGCGGAAGGCGAAAAGGTAGAAGGCGGAAGATGGAAAGTCGTTAAATGATTCTGTTAAATGTTGAGTTTCTAATTCCCAAGTTTCGCAACGAAATGCGGAAGGTGGAAAGTCAAAAGACAAGATGATTGTTTTATGGAGTTTTTGACTTCCAAGGTCCGCAACGGAAGGCAGAAAGGCGGAAGTCGGTTATCAAAAAGTCAAAGGACAAGGTGGTCATTTCAGGGAGTTTCCGATTCCTGAAGTCCACAGCGAACGGTGGAAGGGAAGAATGCAGAAGGAGAAAAAGTCACGTTTAGTGCAAAATGATTTCTCTACTTACATAATGGATCTGTGAAATGCAGAATGACTGTTACAGTGATTTTATACTTAAACATGGATGTACAAGGATGAACATGACCCATGACTGTGTTGAAAGAGATAGTGAAGAGAAATTTTAAATTATTCCGCATATCAGTTAGGTGTATGGACACCGGGTTCGTAGACATCATGGTATATCAAATCAGTGGTAGAGTAGCGGGGACGTTACATTGTGCTACCAGAGTAGGTTTAGTGGCAACGTTCGCCTCGTAGGAAGGAGAGGATGTGACATGGGTGGAGGTATATTGGTGAAGCTAAAAACAATTATAAATTTGAATCATCTGTTCATGGAGTTTTGTACGCGCATATATGTCATAACCAAATCCATTAAATGTAACTAGGAGATAAATCTTGTTATTATCCAGATTTAGAATGTTAACCCATAACACCATTTAAGTACATTAGTTTACAATCTCTCCACAATATCATGTCTCAGGCACTGAGGGAAAGGCGTTCCCAAGTAAAAAAACTATGTTTTTCTGTTTTAGTCATTTTTTTGGGAATATATTATGAGGAGATGGAAGCGAATTTATGAAAAACAAAAGAGGTTTTTGTGAATCATGGGGCCATTCACAAAAACCTCCCTTAGTTTCACAACATGTGTTATGTTTTGGAATATTAGAATGGATCTGTACATCCTATTTTTTCCAAATTTAAAATATTGAATGATTTCATGTTTTAGTCATAAATTTTGGGCACAGTTTCCGAGAATTTAAAGAAGCATTTTTGAAAAACAGGAGAGTTTTTGTCAAGAACATACCCATACACCAAATGTCTCTCATTTTTTGCAAAGGTATCCTGTATCGAGAGATATGGAGGGACCTTTGAAACCCATTTTTCAAAATTTTTCCAAGCTATTTTTTACAAAAATGGTTGATCAGTCTTATCTCCTATTTTTTGGGGATCTTGAAATTAAGTGCTTGGATACTTTCAGGATTTGTTGCATCATATATATGAAGATATAGGATTCTTTTTCCTTATTCAAGAACAAGTGGTGATTTTTTATACCTATTTCCATGACCCAGACTGTAGCAGCATATTTGACACATATTTGACCCAGATTTNTCTAACAAATTGTGTCTTCATTTCCTTTTTTTCCTTTATCATCTTTTTTGGATAAATTGCAGTCCTTGAGGATCATGGCTACCTTTGATTAATGGATTCTTGAGCAATTGAGGATCTGTGCCATCTTTCCTATTAGTCATTGTTTTATTTAAGTATTTTTCATTCATTTTGCAGAGAGGATCCCTGCTTGGTGGATGTTCTATTTTTTTCCATCTCTTCTCTTCTGCCCATTATTTAATAAGCTTGTTATCTGGTATGCAACTTGGATGTCTTTGATCTACAGGGTGTTCAAGACTCCATGCCAAATGGTGAAAAATACTAATATACTATTAATTTGTGTCTCTCCTCTTTCTCATTCTTGTTGGTCCACCTATTAAACCCAATTCCATCATTTAAAATCAACATGTGCTATACATGCTCTTGTAGCAGACGAAGAGCATCTCTTAGCACAAACATGTGAAAGATAATGTGATAGAAAATATAAGCAATGCAATAAAAAATTTGGAAAATACAGGAAGAAAGATATTGATGCTCCACATAGAGAAATTCAAAAAAAAAAAATTTCAGCTTGTACTAGAAAAAAACATTTGACAACACAAGTGGCAAAAAAAATAGGAACCTCAAGAAAGACATTGTACATACATAATAAATTCAGATTTCAAATAGATGAAAATGATGAACTTGCTTGTTGGACAATTATTTGTAGAAAACATTACATAGATAGAATGAGAGAAGGTATTAAAGATATTGTACATAAATATTGGTTGGCACATGCTCGAGTTTCATTAAATGCAAGGGATTTGATACGACAAAGAGTATCACGAAATGAGTACGAAACCCATGCAAAACATATAATGGAAATGACACAAGTACAATTGTTCAATAAATTCAAGGAGGATTATCATGGAATTAGTATGTCAATCACTACATTTGTGCAACATAAACCATGGTATGTCAATCACTACATTTGGTAAAATGTTTTGGTCAAATTCACCACCTCCTCCCACAATGCATGAATTCCTATTTGAAATTCTATGTGCAAGATATCACAATGAAATATTTTACCATAAGAAACGTGTCAATCGAAAACACTGTGATCGTTGTGGAAATTTAGATTTATTCCATAATAAATATCCTATTGATATTGATCAATTTTTGTAAAATGTTACTGTTGACTAGAGAAGATATGAATATATCAATTATGCTAGAAGTTGTAGTGATGCACTTTCTAGACGAATTGATTTGCAAGAAGATAAAATATGTGTGACATATTTTCTGAAAAAATTGAAAATGAATTTATAAATATACCAAGCATTCACATAGAACACGATGGAAATACCTTTAATTCAAATAGTCTCATGAAGTCTTTCCACTCGAAACAATTTTGTCTATGGTTGATTTTGCAAAAAATTACACGTTTGTTGCACAAAAGGAGATACAAAGTGAATAATATCATTCCAACCAAGTTTTGATATTTGTCCATGTTCTATATAGACATTCTTAGCACAATGCTGATGGAATTTAAATCTCGTGTGACAATTGAGATGTGGTCAAAGAATATCATTTTTATATCAGTGATGATCGTACACAAGATACACATTTTGTACAACATTGTACTGAATTTTTTTTCTATGAATCACTAAAAAGACATGAAGTTAAATTCAATGAATATTGGATATGGTTGGATGGATGTGCGAGACGATTTAAATATTTATGATCATTCTTTTGGTTATGTCCGGTTCATAAAGCATCGAACACTAGACATCGTTGGAATTTATTTGAAAATGAACATGGAAAAGGTGAACATGATGGTGCAGGAGCATGTGTAAAAATAACACTTCAAAGTTGGAAAATGAGCCATTCTTTCGCTCAATTTTATTTAGATACATAATTTGTCAACTGGTGTCAACTACATCTAAGCCATGACTATAATTAACAATCAAAAGATGTGTGCATGTATGTGCACAATTTTTATTTTATTTTATTTCTATTAATTGTTAATTTAAAAAAATGTTATTTGCAAGTCTAACATTAAATTATATACATTAACATTAAAAAATGTCCTTCATGATTTGTCATATCACCAGTTATTTTGGCTTATTGAAATCCAAGATATAAATAGATCAATCCCATATGAAACTATCACCAGACATGGGACTAGATATTTACACTCTATTCAAACAAAATCCTTCCAAAACGTGTTTTCATTTGATAGTAGAAAGCAATCATGTTTTTGTCATATTTGCATTGAAAACGTTGAATCTACAAAAGTCTGTGAAAACATAATGAACACCTATGTAAAACATTGGAAACACATAGAGATAATCCAAAGGGAAAAATTCCACTTGCAAGCTTGGAAGAATTAGAATCAGAAGAAATACCAGTATCATCCGATGGGGATAGAATTTTGGATCTTGTGAGGGAAGGTAAATTAATAAATAAAAAAAATTCAGTGTTCATTTCATATAAAGTATGTACAAAGTACAAATTATTTGTTGATTGTTCATTGCTGGATCCCCTTATGTACTAGAAGATTCCTTCATATGGATTGGATGATTTATCCGATAAAGAGTGAGATTTGATCCACCGCGATAAAGACAAATTTTATATTTCTTCTCAAGTTTGCATTTGTCAATTCTGGCAATTGATTACATTGACTCTAGATGTACATATATAAATAGTGTACTCTCCTTTCCTCATTATATAGAATACAAATTATTTGTCAAGTCGATAATGCATTTAAAAACCGTAACATCCATTTGACTACAGGAAATGTGTTCACTGTGATTGCACCCTTAGACAACAATGATAAGGTGGAATATTATTTGATGTGATGCACTAAAAGAAACACGAAGTTATTGGAGGACTACGACGACAAAGGATTTACAACCCATGAAACTAAAAATTATATTTACTTTTAATATTATGAACCTGATGTCATATGTTGTCAATTTGTCACTTAGTATGTGCATCTAGAATATAATTAAGACAAGATCCATCGAAAAAAAAATTAAAAACTAAGAAATGGAAAATGTCCAATCATGAATAAATAATTGAGGACAACTTTCCATTACGATGTTCTTAAGAAATCTTGTAAACTCTATCCATCTTCTACATTACGTGTATATTGGATATATTTTATTCTATCCTTATTAGATTTGAATTTAATGTTCTACCAAACATTGTTTAATCTTCCTTAAACAAGGAAGGACAAAAGTGTCTTCCTACGGTATGCATTTGATGTCTTTGTTGTTAGATGTGTGTGTAGGTCTATAGGTACCCAAAATATGTAAGAGATTTTCATACTCTTGAGATGATCACATGTCCCGTGCAGTTGGAGCTGATTGTTATGACACAGATTTGTTTCAGCATTACAAGGCCAAACCTAGAGTAAATAGTTCTTTCCTATAACATCATCTTTCAAAAACTAAGCCTACAAGCTTTGCAAGGGGGGCGTTGATGGATATAATTTTTTTTTAAAGTTAGTTGGGGCATGATGCACCCTTTGATCCACTATTTCATCAAGTGAATTCTTATTTAATGTTGGCTTGTAGGCTCAAAAAATTAAATCATAAGATAAGGGTTTAAATATACATTCTTTAATGTTTTTCTCCTACTCCATTAGTCTCTAATTTGTGATGCACAATTTTCTTGAGATGAATTTTCTAGCTTGAAAAATGAATACATCAAGATGGTTTGTAAAGTTTGATTTTGTACATACATTGATTGATGATAAGAATAGTTGGAAGAACTCATCTAAAAATGTGACATAAAGTTGTCCTTGCTTACTCCTTGTTAAATGTTGGTATGGCATGCTCTTAAGTAAGTTAAATGGTGCTTTTATGATGGACTTTTTAAATTTTTTAAAATGTTTTGTCAACATTTAACTTTTGTACATGAAGAAAATGTATTTTCATTTTCATTTGTATATTGTTGATTGTCTACTGTGTACATGTATTTAATTATATTTACTTGAATATGTCATATAATAGTCCTACCTTTGGCATAGACTTTACATTGTGTCAATTAATAGTTGAAAGAACTTGATTGCAAAAAAAAAATGTGACATAAAGTCTTGTCTTTGCTTACTCCTTGTTAAATGTTGGTATGGTATGCTCCCAGATAAGTTAAATGGCGCTTTTGCATAATCCATTTTAAAAAAAATTGTTAGAGTTTTTTGTTAACATTTAACTTTTGTATGAAGACAATGCATGCTTATCTGAAATTTGTATATTGTTAATTGTCGATTGTGTATATGTATTTAATTAGATTTACTTGAATATTCTATATAATAGTCCAACCTTCTCATATACTTTACATTGTGTCAATTAATAGTTGAAAAAACTTGACTGCAAAAATGATTGAGTTTTTAAATTATTATTAATTTTTATTGTGTAATGTTTTAAATATTTTTATTTAATAGTTGTTTATATGATCACTATGAAATTGAACAATTATTTAAACACATAACTAAAATAAGGAAAATGGAGATAATGATTATTTGATTTTTAATTACAAACTGTAAGGATTCCATGATTGTGAAGCTTATGCTAAATTAGAGCAATGGTTAAACAACAAACTGATGAAAATTCATCAAGTTGTCTAAAATTATTTCTATAATTTAGCATAAGCTTCACAATCTTGGAATCCTCGCTTGTGATTAAAAAAATAAAAACCCTTATCCCCATTTGCCACGATTTCAGCTGCATCTATAGTTCACCAACTACTAGAGTGTTACCTAGACAAAAAACAAACTGTACATAAGTTAAAAATTGTACAACTAATTTATATAAGATTCATCTTTTACATAATATAGAACACACTTCCATACAAACTTGAATTGAATTTATGAACTTGACCTTTTCCATTTAAGCATATATTTAAATGATCATCATATTTTACTTAGCATACATGTACATTTTAAACATTAAAACATGTGTGTGTACTACACTTTCAAACTAAATACCAATGTAAATTTTCATCTCTTATAAAACATAATTACTTTAAATATTACATACTACTTGAGCTTTACCCATACCCCAAAACCATTTCAAGGTTGAACATTAAACACTTTAAGCATAAGCATTAAAACATATGTTACAAATTGTTCAAATTGTTTATAAAGTTCAATCTTTTACATAATCTAGTCTACAACACTTCCAAACTACAAGCTTCAAATCCCAAAATTGTTTAGAACACTTCCAAACTACAACACTACTAGATATTGTATCTATGGACAATTGGAAAAATATAAGTTCATCAAAAACTTACTGGACTAATCAAATTGTCTACAGTTCACTTCCATTCACTACAAGGTTTCCAGATCATTTAATGAGATTCATTTTTTACATGATACACTTAGACTACATCTATCTACAACAATGCTACATGAAACAATTTGTAGCCATAACACAATATGTTCTTATGATTCAATCTTGTCTAAATTGAACTATACTATTAAATTATATAATATTGATATATCATTATGAAACAAAATCATAGAGCATACTTTTAATAATACAAACATTCATATAAATCATGCAAAAGTACATGATAGTCATTTATCACACAAAGGTATGCTATGTAATTAATCCAAAATAAAAGTTCTCATCCAAAACAACTACAATATGTAATTTCAACACATATATAATCCAAAAATAAAGTTCTCATGTCCAAACAACTATATAATCTCCACATATCAACACATATATATGTAATATAGTCTAAAGTTCAAATGACAAAATAAAAATGGTGGTACATGGAAAAACATAATGAAAAAGGCAATAAAAACTCAAAATCAGAGGACCAATATCCTCCATTGTGGTCTTCCCTTTGTCTTGACAAGTCCTGTAACATCCCTGATAAAAACACTGTAGGTAATGTGTTGTGAATTTCCTAAGTTGAAATGTTATTAAGAGTAAATATTACATAAAAATTAAGATTGAAAATTCACCATATCTAATAAAGTAATGAATGGTCACTATATTGATTTAGATATGTAATTAGTTACTAGTTAATAATGTTTTATAAGGAAATGAACCCGAGTATACACTAAGTGCCAATAGATTGGTGTAACCGTTATGGATATGGAGACGACAATAGATTGGTGTAACCATTATGGATATGGAGACGGTTAGGGTTGTATTATGAAGGTGGATTTAGTTTCTTGAAGGAGGAGATTAGCGTGAATAAGACGATTAGGGTTTTATTATGAAGGTGGATTCAATTTCTTGAAGGAGGAGATTAACGTGAGTAAGGGGGTTGAGTCTTCAGCTTTGGAAAAAAAAGAAAAGAGATATTGATTTAGATATGTAATTAGTTACTATTAAATAATGTTTTATAAGGAAATGAACCCAAGTATACACTAAGTGCCAATAGATTGGTGTAACCGTTATGGATATGGAGACGGTTAGGGTTGTATTATGAAGGTGGATTCAGTTTCTTGAAGGAGGAGATTAGCGTGAGTAAGACGGTTAGGTGTTGTATTATGAAGGTGGATTCAGTTTCTTGAAGGAGGAGATTAGCGTGAGTAAGAGGGTTGAGTCTTCAACTTTGGAAAAAAAAGAAAAAAGATGTCTCTTTAGATGGGGGGATTTTATCCAATATTGTTCATTTTCTTTGGGACTACAACACAAAAGCAAGTAGCTACGAAGTAGCATTACCTGTCGATATAACTTTATTAAAATAAATTTGCATTGTACAAATGCTTTTATGTTATTATTTTATTATTTGTATTAGCTTCTGGTCCTAAGTATACACTAAGTGCCAATAGATTGGTGTAACCCTTATGGATATGGAGACGGCAATAGATTGGTGTAACCGTTATGGATACGGAGACGGTTAGGGTTGTATTATGAAGGTGGATTTTGTTTCTTGAAGGATGAGATTAGCATGAGTAAAGGGGTTGAGTCTTCAACTTTGGAAAAAAAAAATGAAAAAAATGTCTCTCTAGACGAGGGGATTTTATACAATATTGTTCATTTTCTTTGGGACTACAACACAAAAGCAAGTGGCTACGGAGTAGCATTACCTGCCGATATAACTTTATTAAAATAAATTTGCATGGTACAAATGCTTTTATGTTATTATTTTATTATTTGTATTAGCTTCTAGCCTTAAATCTTAGCAAATGCTTTTATGTTATTATTTTATTATTTGTATTAGCTTCTGGTCCTCAATCTTAGCAATTAACGTGTGCCTATTCCAGAAAAGAAAAAAATGTAAATCCAAATCCACTAGTTACAAAGACTCTTGATAAATCCATTGATCTGCATTGATATGGGACTAGTTGGTGATTTTATGGAAACATCAACAATGAAAATACATTTGATTCGCAATGAAAACTAAGCTAGATAGGGAAAAAGATTTTAAAATGAAAGCTTAAACCAAAAGTATCTCCCATTATTCCACTGATCTTAATAAATAATTAATAATGTCTTGCTTCATGCTAATCAGCCAGTTTTAAGTATTGATCTTTCATTTATTTTTCTTCTCAAATCCAGATGTTAACTGACTGCCACTTTGACTTGATTTAATAATTATAATGTGTTTTATTATCCTAAAGTAAAGTGAAGTATGACGAAGTATTATTATATGATAAACCTATTGATATAAAAAAAAACAAAAAAGTCATTAATTAATAGGTGATAAATTGAGTGAATTGTAAGATCTATTGCTAGTTATTAATTTTTAGTTCTTTTAATTCAAGAATGGTGAGTTCTCGACTTAAGGGAACCACATGAAATCGAGTCAATCTGGCCCATTGAGAAGACCGGGCAAGTAGGGTCATAACATCACATGCTTCCAGATATTATGACGAATTTGAACGTACTTATGGAATTTGATTTGTGGGTGCTTTGGATCTATATAATTTCATATATATGTCCCACATGAATGAAGGATACCTATCATTTTGTTTATATTCACAAACGTGCTATAACGCTAAAGATGCGTTGTGCACAAGATGCCAAGCGTTGAATCGTCGAATAGGAAAATCAAAATGGCGGTTGAGATAAGTTGCCACCCAAATTAGCGCATTTAAATTAGAGCCCGTCGTCATTCAATTACAGAGGTCTACCCTAAGCTAGTAATGTCAAGCACGTGGACCGACATGCCAAGCAAAATCTGGGAGTTAAAGGGAAACATAAGAATGTTGCATGCCAAGCACGTGGACCGGCATGCCAAGTGCAAGATATCTTGAGACTGTGCGTTTCATCCGGTCCTGTCGCAGGATTCGAACCGTGATGACTCGGGCCAAAGGAAACCTCCGTTTTATTTTCGAAAGATGCTCAAGTTCTGAACAACCCTGAATCTCCCAGACAAGCACGATATCAGATTTGGCAAAGGCGATGTTAAAAAAACACAGAAAAACCCCAACAATTGCAAGCATATCCAGGTGAGTAAGCCTTCACTTTAGTTTAGATGATAATGTTATAATGGGACATTCAAGTTATCCTCTTAGTCATTAGTTTAGTTAAATTGTATAATGGTTCTTTAAGGTCTAGGAATGACTTATAAATGATTTAGAGAAATAAAGATCACTGTCAATGAGTAAGTTTTCCTCAATGTGAATCAAGATGACCACAGAGGCGTGCACATGATCTTCACTAAAATAATAATAAATGACTATGATGTTAAATAGAGGTATGGTTGATGTAATCGTCATGGGTGGGTTCTCATAATGGTGTTAGTTATTTTTATTACTATTCCTATTGCCATGATTGATGTAATCATCATGGAATGTATGTACTTGATATGTTTTATTTCCGCTTATGTGCTATTTGTGGTATATACATAATGATTGATAGTTTCTAAATGTTCCCACTAATAGTGTTTTGTTCCTATTGTTTAGGTTTATGTTTTTAAGAGATAATGTTACAAACAATTGGTTGTGTAAGAGACTTGACGATAACTCTTAAAATAATGGAATAGGATTCTGCATGAAAAGGACTTACACTTTTACATAATTTACCATAAAGTATAGGTTGTGTTCAATTATGCTAATTGATGGTTAAGAGTTACCATTGCACAAGAATAGCCAATCATGATTTATGAACAAATGTAAATGATGTGGACTAGCAAATGGAAAAGTCATGAACAAATGTAAATGATGTGGACTAGCAAATGGAAAAGGTTGAAAGCAATTATAGAATTTACTAAGATGAGCATGTCAATTGATTGATTATAAGAGTATGTAAATACTGTTTAACTCACACAAATATCATAATGTTTAGTCCAAACTTGATAACATTGTATTTACATATAATTAGTTACATTAAAGTAGAAATCATATTTATATTGTTGCATATATAAGGGTTTGTTATAGTTAGGGTGTAGCCATACCCCTAGTTGCTTCAAAAGGATAAGTGTAATTATATAATTAGAAGATAAGCAAGTAAGGACTATATTATTTAGAAGTAAGTGCTTGGGGTAAAAGAAATGTATCAGATATCATAGTATTTACGATATGGCTTAACACAATTAAAGGTCCAAGTTACTCGTGAAAAAAGTTATTGGAAAGGAATCTGATTGTACTTTTATGTATTATGTGTGAAATTATGGAAAGATGTATTATCAATGTTCCAAACTATTTTGTGACGATAAATACTAACATTTTGAGTTGTTTAGTTGAAGTATAAAAAAAATTACCCCATTTCCTCAAAAGCATAAAGGAGTTTGGAACAAAGCTTGGGTTTGTGACAAATCCCAACCTATAGCATGTATAAAATTAGTTATATGAATCTCATATTAATTAAACAATTCTAAACTAAATTCAAAACTAAAATAAACTTATGAAAATATAATTGAAAATAATAATAATATATAAACAATCACCTCACCACCAATGTCCATCAGAGGATAAATAGCCTCCGCTGTGGTCTTCCTTTGTATCGACAAGTGCCAACCTATAACATGTATAAAAAAAATTCAAAATCTAAAATAAACTCATGAAAATAAAATTGAAAAGAATTTAATAGTTTATAAACAATTACCTCATCACCAATGTCCATACTTCCTTATGTTTCCTTAATTTAAAATTTGTTATTAAAAATAAAACATGACGTGAGTAAAATAAACTAAAATTAATTAACACTTTGAATCATAATGAAAAAGTTGAAAACATGCTTACAAGAGACAAAATATGATAAAAAAAGTTGGAACCTAAATTAACATGTGGACAAAACCATTTTCAATTTCACAATGTGTTCACATTAACAAGAAGATGTACACAAATTACCTAAAATGAACTTTTAACAAATCATACAACATATTTAAAACATAAATATATATCTCTATATAATAAATATACCTCTCTAAAATGCCCTTCTACATTTTCACTAGTGAAGAGTCGAAATTCATGTTCATTTAACAATCTAGAAAACTACACAATCAATAAACATTTACCTTTAACTTTATTATTATATATCAAATATACAAAGCCATGGATATAACAACCAAAAGTTAAATTCAAACAATTATAGATTGTATGCATATATATACACAAACCTCTCCTCCACTCATTGTCTCATGGGATAGGGCATTAGAGGCCATATCACGACATTTATTTGTATAGGCCTTAAGATATTCAATGCTCATTGAGTCTATCTCATAATTGGTTATATAAACAAACATTTTACGAAAACTAGCTCGATCCCTCTCTCGAACCAATCCCACATCAACTCCTACAAATGTCGTTGTTAAACCTTCACCCACAACATCCCTTACAGCTCTCCCAACTTGGGTTGTGGGATGCATCTCTGATCTTAAAGTCACAAGTCTAGGTGGGTGAGATATCAAAGGGGATGGAGGTCGAATAGTTGTGGGATCTCAAAGAGCACCTTTTCGATCATATATACGTCCCCTTCCAACTCCATAAAATTTAGAAGGAATATCGATAGACTCTAGTTTCATATTCTCCAAAAACTATGCATAAGAAAATATGGAAAAATAATTAGGTACCTCATCGTTCCATGACAACCTACCATAGGTTGCAAGGAACATATCATATAAAAAATGTGCAAGTTTAGGATGCTTGAAATATTGCACTTTCAATATTTTTTTCTTTAGGCCTTCTTTGAAGTTAAAAATTGAATTGGCTTATTCTTTCGTCACTCTCTCCTTCACAGTAGACCACTTGTCAGGACCCATCACTTTTGCCACTCTCCTCCGCACCAATTCAATAAAACCATCCATTGTTGGTCCAAGACCCTCATATACCTCAATGAATTTTTGCAATGAATACAAAACAATATCTAGCCTTTATTTACTCTCTAGAGGGGGATCCAAACTAGAAAGATCATATTGCAACTTGTCATAGTGAGATCTACAACCTTTAAGGGTTATATGTTGAACACCACTTTCCCATGGAATACCTCAGGTATATTTGATGGATAAGTTGTTATGGGTGGACAAACTACATCTAGTTCAACATAAACCCTCCTTGCTTGACCTTCATCCCTCTGTGCGGAATTACAACCCTCTTCTGAACCTTGCTCTACTTCAAAGACAAACACATTTGTGTGTAAACATACAAAATTTTTTAGCACGTGAAAAATCACAATTGATACATATTAACATAAATGTTCATACTAACAGAAGGTTGAGATCGACGTTCTCCCATATAATATATGGGTGAATCATATGTGTCCCTTTAACTTGACTGGTGATAAAATGAATGTGAAATTTACAACAAGATTGAATCTCAAGGTGAAGTCGACAACCTTTGATTATCACTTGAGACATAAATTCTTGATGACTTTGATGACCTTCCCTTACAAGATGCAGTTATATCAGTAGACCTTATACGCTTTTGCCTCAAAGACCCCTCTCTTTCTATTTGATAAAATTTCTATATTTACACAACACTATCAACTCATTACATATTCAAATTTTTGCATGTTTTGATATAAACATTCCAAACATTTGACATCCATATAAAATTTGACATTTTGATTTTACATTCCAAACATTTATATTCATATAAAGAGTAATTATAGTGGAAAATACCATGTAATGTTTTTCACAAAGAGATAAATTTTATGATCCAAGGCTTGATGCATATGTGTACTTGCTACTTGACCACATGGTGTGAGTCCCACTTGTGTAAGCACCTTTTTAGAGTTGTTTCTTTATATCTAGAGATTAATATTATAGACTATAGTAATTAATTATAAAGTTGGATTCTTTCACCTTGTTGTTGATGGAGTTGTAACCACTGGCATATTAATTGTTGAAGATAACATGGAGGATACAAAGTTTCATCTAAGTTCCTATCATAGGGAATCATATGTAGTAATGAACTAGTAACCTACATGGTTGTTTCTCACTTTGTGTGGTGTGAGTGTGCCAAAATTGTTTTCTAATGCTACATTGGTGTAGAGGTCATTGTCAAAGAAGTGTCAGAGTAGATGACCACGAAGATGGTGGTGGACAATAAAACATTGGAAGAACATGATGTCTATGTGGGAGGGCTGTAGTGAGGATAGAGAATGCCAATAACTTATGATATTCGAATGAAATGATGAGAAATAAGAGACTAGAAAATATAAAAGAAATACAAGGGAGGGAAAATGATGAATTGATCTACTGAAAACCTAGAAAATACAGTAGATCAGAATAGGAATACTATTCCTAGATATCTAGTGAATGGAATCTTTAATATTTTTACATTGAGTACACAATATAAATCCCCAAGCTTCATAAAGTATTAAACTAATTTTCATTTAGATAAAATAATAGTATTATGCTAATGCACAAATCCCAAGGTTAGAAAGAGGTGAATACCTTATGTAACTAGATAAATAAACTATTGGAGTATCTCTCAAACCAAGTACCCTAATGGGAGGAGTGCTCTTATTCTCCCAATCATGCTATCTTGATTTGCAATTCATTGAGATAATTTTCCACATTCCTTATCAATTAAGGAGAGGAACATAGGATTTGGTAATGAGTGGTTAGTATTCATTACTCTAGCAAGGAGAGGTACAAGGTTGTATGATGGCGTGAATCATCAATACATCTCTATCCATTGGGTAATGGATTCATCTTTAATGAATAAGGGTATAAAGTGTAAATATGAAGAGATATATATGGTAATGAATACTCAAATAATCCTACTACATTAAATAAAACATTTTGTACACAAAAACTAGATGAAAGCACTAGGATGTTTGATATAAATCCATATATAATCAATAAATCAAGAAAAAAACCTTCATTAACTAAAGATTTCTGAAGTGACAATGTATGGAATATCATAGATACACGAAAATATAAGTAACAAAATTCTTGAACAAATAAAAAGATATAGGAAATAATGATCTCAATTGTCTCTTATTTAAAAAAAATCAGTATTTTAACAAGAGTCACACTTGAGTCCTTATCCAACTACTATGTTTTAAGAATACAATCTAAAAAAAAATTGGTCACACCAAGATTGGTTTTAAATGAATAATGCTTTCAATTTTAGGTACATATATAGAATTTACAAATAAGGTTATGTTAAGATAAATCTAAACAATAATGGTTCATGCATATTAAGGATCCAATCTATCTTTCATAAGTATCCAATCTATCTTTCTAGGTACAATAGCAATAAAATTATCAGAAGTACAACAACAACTAACAACATTCAACTTAGCTACATAAACTGACCAAGCATAATGATATAGTTGATAGTATAGCATAATATGGACAAGTTGCATAAATAAACTCATATACACAAAATAAAGTTGTCAATCGACTTAAAATATATAAACATATTTCTATATATCTTAACTAAAGAAAGTTAAAAAGTTTGCATAGTCAATTTAAGTTGATTGGATAAAAAATAGGTTGTGTAATGTAGCTGCAACTGTCAACTTCAAAATGATCAAAATTCAAAGAGTGACACTTTGTAATATGGACAATATGCAAACAATATCAAAAGTTTATTTGGAAGATATAAAGGGTTTTGAAAAATTGCAAAAAAAAGTAATTGCAGTAAATCACTGGGCATTGTTGATTTCAATAATAACATTGTTTGAAATCAACATAAAAAGATCCCTAATGAAATTTTTTTGAAAGTTGAAAAATGTGGATGAGATTCTTTTGAAATAGTTCTCATAGGAAGTTGTTGCAAATGCTCGACAATACTGTTGTAGTTGTGGTAGTTGCATTTTGCAATCCATTGTGCCATATTTTGTTTAAAGGACTGCAACAAGAAGACCAAAAATTCAATTTTGATAAAACATACATCTTTTTATATAAAAATATTCCATGATAAATTACAAGGTAAATCCTGAATATATATTTTTTTTGGGTTGTGAGGTGACTTCATGAAAAGTCACAACTCTTAAGTTAATTACATTTAATATATAATTACATCCTATTATTTATTATTATTGTTTTTATATTTTTATATATATAATTATTTTATGTATAGAATTGCCCTCTTCTTTTAAAATGCTTTGCCCTCAAAGCAAGGCAATGATGGTTGTTGTTGAATGAACTTCTCGATCTCCCATGAAGCATCTTCTTTTGGACAATTTTTCCACTTAATAAGGTATTCATTGATGATGCAAGAATGTAATCTTCTTTCTCTAATGTTGAGGATGGCTTCTATTTCTAAAAGAAGTTTCCCTTCTTCATCTAAGGTAGGAAGTGTTATCTAGGCAGATTGTTTTTTACCCAACTATTTTTTCAGATTTGAAACTTTGAAAAACATTGTGAATTCGACTCGTGTCTGGTAACTTAAAGTTCAAATTCTACTGGGCTAATATTTCAGATAATTTGGTATGGTCCATAAAACTTGGGAGCTAATTTATTTTTCCCTTGTTGCTTAAGTGACAATTGCTTGTATGGTTGCCAAAGTCTTACAAATACCCAATCTGCTACTTCAAACTCTCTTTTTGTTCTATGTTGATTTTCTTTTTGTTTCATATGATTTTGTGCTATAGTTAAATTATCCTTGAGTACTTGCATTACTCTTTGATTTTCTTCAAGTTGTGTTTTTTTTGCAAGTACTTTTGAATCACCTTGAAGGAATTCCTTCCATCTGGGAGAAACATAACCATATACTGCTTCAAAAGGTGTCATTTTGGCTGACATATGGTGTGGATTTATACCACCATTCTGCAAGATGTAACCACTGTAACCATATGTTCTGCTTGTCTATGACAAAACTACGAAGATAGGATTCCATACATTTGTTAATAACTTTCGTTTGTATGTCTATTTGAGGATGGTAGGCTGAGCTCATGTTGAGAGTGATCCCAATTTGTTTTCATAATTATTTCCAAAACTTTCTTGCATATTTGGCATCTTAGTCACTAACGATGATCTTTGGAAATCCATATAATTTGTAAATATTTTTACACAATACTTTAGCAATTTGTTTAGCAGAATTAGTTTTCTTAATACCCATAATATGTGCATATTTTGTTAATCGGTCCACTACTATGAATATTTTGTCCTTGCCTTTAGATAAGGGAAACCCTTCAATGAAATCCATGGATATTTCCTCCCATTTATGGGTTGGAATGTGAAGCAGGTGGAGTAACCCCGGAGTCATGACATTTTTGCTTTTGTTTCTTTGATAGGTGTCACACTTGGCTACATAATTTTGAATGTCTTTATACATACCCTTCCAATAGAAGGATTTCCTAGCATTGTAGTAAGTTATGGAAAAAACTACATGGCCTACGGTTAGGGAATCAAGAGATTCTATCAACACCTTGGTTTTAAACTGAGATGTAGGGCTTAAGTAAATACTTCCTTTATACCAAAGGATGTCATTCCTCCATTCAAATGTTGAACCTTGATTAGGATCACCGATTAAGGAACATGTGTTTGGGTCCTTGGAATATTCTCCTCGGATTTCATTCAATCAATTTGGAACTACAATTGAGATTGTGTAAGCTTTGACTTCTTCATCTTTTTGGGAAAGGGCATCATCAACTACATTTTCCCTTCCTTGCTTATGTAGTATCTCCATGTCAAATGTAGCAAATTTTTCTATCCATTTCTGTTGTTCAGTTGACAATGTTTGTTGGTGTAGGAGATATTGAAGACTATTGTGGTATGTTCTTATCAATATTTTACTCCCTAGGAGGTATTGTCGCCATTTTGTTAGAGCATGTATAATGGCAAGCATTTCCTTATCATATGTGGATTTCAAACTCTCTCTCTCTCTCTTATTGAGATTCCTACTTTCAAAATCTATCGAATGAACTTCTTGCATCCATAATGCTCCTATCCCGAATCCTGAAGCATTGCACTCAACTACAAAGGGTTTTGTGAAATCTGGGATTGCTAATACTAGTGTTGATGACTGGTTTTTAATGCTTCAAAACATTTTTCTGCCTCATCATTCCATCGAATGAATTTTTCTTCAGTAAGTTTTTTAGAGGGGCCATCTTGTGGGCGTAAATTTTCACATATCTTCGATAGTACCATGTTAAGCCTAGAAACCCTCGTAATTTCAAGATGTTATATGGTTGGGGCCACTAAGTTATTGCCTTGATCTTACTAGGATCGACTTTGACTCCTTTTGATATTGTATGGCCAAGATAGTAAACTTCTTGTTGTCCAAAAGTACATTTTGACATTTTTGCAAAAAAATGATGTTCTTCCAAGATGGTCAGTACTTGATCTAAGTGTCGGACATGATCTCTCCACATGTTGATATATACAAGGATATAATCAAAAAATACTAATACAAACTTTCGTAAATATGGTTGAACAATTCGTTCATGGTGGATTGGAAAGTGGCTGGAGCGTTAGTTAACCTGAAGGGCATTACTTTGAACTCGTAATGGCCCTCATGAGTATGAAAAGCAATTTTGGCTACGTCTTCTAATCTAACCTTGATTTGGTAATATCCTGATCTCAAGTCTAATTTTGAAAAGTACTTTGATCCATGAAGTTTATCCATCATCTTGTTGATGAATGGAATAGGGAATTTATTCTTAATTGTTACCTTGTTGAGTCCTCTGTAATCTATGCACAACCTAAAAGACCCATCATTCTTTCGAACTAGCACTACTGGAGCGACATAAGGGCTTCTACTCTTTGAAATGACTCCACATTTTAACAAATCTTGGGTCAAACTCTCAATATTCATTTTATGATGTTGGGGACATCTCTATGGTTTGATATTTATAGCCTTTACCATGGCTCTAGATCAATTAAGTGCTCAGTATTCCTATTTGGTGGGAGCTCCATCAGAAGCTCTTAGAACAACTTGTGGTGTTTTTGGATTAGCTCTTGTATCTTTGGTGGTTTGCAGTCATCTCCTTCACATGTTATCATTGATTTATGTAAGCATGTGCTCTTTTTTGAATTATCCTTTCCATTCGATGTGATGTAACCAATTGATTTGGGGTTGTTGGAACTTGTACAACTTATACTCCTTCCCTAACCAATTGAACTAAATGAAGTGCTCTTGATGGTTAGTGAAGTAAGTGTCCAATTTTTGAAACCATTGGATTCCAAACACAACATCTACTCCTCCAATAGGTACGGCAAAGAAGTCGGATTCTGTATTATAGTCTTGCATTTGTAATTTAACCTTCTAACATTTTCCCACATTTTCATTCTTGTTTCCATATGATACCATAACCTTCATGTTAGGCATTGGAAAAACGAATAAGTTGAATATTTTATTCAAGATTAACATTAATAAATTTATGTGTACTATCTGTATCTATTAGAATTGAAACTTTCTTTTTATATGTCCTTTTAGGTTAAGTGTTTATGGTTGGGATATCCCTGTAATGGTGGATAATGAGATTTTTGGTGTATCATCTTCTAGATCTAAGTGGTAGCCATGTTGGGTTCCTATACCTTCCTCACTTGGATCTTCATATTCTGAGATTTTTTCTTCTCCTTCAACTTCATAAGGATATAGTTTTGGGGGGTTTCTCCTTTGCAAACATCTGTGCTTAGGATCCCATTTTTCTCCATGGTATTTTTACTTTCCTTCTCTCATCCTCTATCCTTCTAAACCGGGTTTCGCCCCTTCTCTTAGATGCGATGGTGTATACCTTGAAGTTCATGTTTTTGCTGATTGGGGAGGATTCCGCTTGGATTAGTTTTTGACGAAGATACCTTGAGTGTATTGTTTAAACTTGTTCTCGATGGTCTTGGCCTTATGTCATTCCTTCTCCATCGTAAAAGTGTTATGTAATTCTAACTCTTCTCGAATGTGTGCTTTTAGTCCATGTATGTATGTTTGCAGACGTTGGTCATCAGTTAGTTCTGGGACTCAAGTTGCCAAAGCTTCACATTGACATGCGTACTCATCTACACTTCCTTTTTGTTGCAAGCTCGTGATCTTGGAAAATAAATCTTTCTCGGTTACACCTTGAAACATTTAAAGAATATCGTTCTTAAAGTTATTCCAACTAAAGGAGCAGACTCAAGTTGTTGTCTTCCACCACATGTACCAATTGCACACATTTCTCGCTAGCTGCATGGCGACATACTTAATCTTCTCACTATCATGGGGTATGTTATGGATATCAAGGTATTCCTCAGCTTTATTAATCCATGTGATGCAGTGCTTCTTGTCACCATCAAATTTGGGTAACTCTAGCTTTACCCTTATCTAGTATCCGTGTGCTTAGGGAATTTATATTGACGAAATGTTAAAGAAGGGAACTTTGTGGGGTGGCGTTGTGTCGTGTTGGCCCAACTATTTAGGTGTATCTTGAGGAGGTGTATTGAAAGCGTCTAGGTTATAGCTAGGTGTGGGAATTGAAGTGTGCGATGGTAGTCTGGCCAAGATAGTGTTAAGAGGTTCTTGCATCTTCTTTTGCTCTTCTTGCAATGCACTGATGCCTTTCTCTAGTCCTTCCTTGAGTCCTGTTATTTTGTTATTGTTTTTTTCGATGTCCGCCTTGAGTTCTACATATCTCTTGTTGACTTTTTCGTCCAATTGGTCCAATTTGGCATTGATATCTCCCATTTTTGTGACTACTGGGATTTTCTTCACAGTGAACCTTGATTTATTTTGATTGGCTATTTGAATCCATCACACCATTTTTTTTAATTAATTAATTATAATAATAATAAAAAATTATAATAATTTTTTAAAAATATTATTATTATTATTATTATTATTATTAAACAATTTGTATTATATTTTTTTTATTTTTTATTTTTTTTGCAAGTCACATGGGGAAGAAGGGTCGAAGAAGGGTCAGAGGGGATGGGGAAAACAACGAGGGAAGTAGGCAGATGCGACATGGGAAGGAAGGTTTAGGTGGTAGGGGAAAGCCAACGGGAAGAGGGCATGACACAGGGGAACAAATAGACGACGCAGGGTGGCAGCGGGAACGCGGGGGAGGTAGAAGGGTGGTAGTGAGGATGGTAGAGAGCAGCACAGAGGCGGTGGATATGTGATGCAAGGATGGAGGGAGACTTGGGTAGAAGGTCATGTGGGAGGTGGATGGAAACATCTAGAAGAATGGGATGAGGGAGAGGTGCGGAAGGTGGAAATCAAAACGCATGCTTGATGGCGTGTGGGAAGGGGTGATGGCAGTAGTATTGGAGGTAAATAATGGAAAAAGGATGGCAACAAAACTAAGACACATCTGGAATAGGATGTGGAAGCTTTGATACCAGTGAAACAAACTAGAAACTCAATGCAGCAAGAAGACCAAAAATTCGATTTTGATAAAGTATGTCTTTTTATATAAAAATATTAGAGGATAAATTACAAGGTAAATCCCAAATATATATTCTTTTTTGGGTTGTGAGGTGACTTCATGAAAATTCACAACTCTTAAGTTAATTGTGTCTAATATATAATTTCATCCTATTATATATTTTAGTTTTTATCTTTTTTTTTGTATTTTTTATATAATTATTTTATGTATAACAAGGGCACACTCCAAGCAATGCTCATATTTGTAAAATTTGTTTTTTTGCATGCCATGCAATTTGGTAAGTTATATAACATTCATTGGGTTGCATTTGTTGCAAATTTTGTGAAGTGGGGGCGATAATACATTTTTTTCCATCAAGGTTTCTTGTACTTGCAAAGTGTAGATAGTGAGAAAAATAGAATGCAATTTGACATCAATTTTATTGCAAGGAGCCTAGAACAAGAAAGTGAGAAAAATAGAATGCAATTTGACATCAATGCTATGAATTTTTAATATATCTAGTTTGTAATAGCGCAAGGAAAAAAAAGAAAAGAAAAAATATCAATAGAAAATAACCATATGACATGTGACAATATGCTTGCCAAATAGGATGAAGAGTGTCCATTAGGAAGATGACCACTAGTAATAGTAAAAATGCCTGCCAAAGAAGAGATATGCCTACCACATCAGTAAAAAAACCACCAAGCATGTGAATTCTTGCTAGCAGGAGAAGAAATCCTACCAGGCCTGTGAAATATGCTTGTCGATCAAGAAGAATCAAGGAATATTTTAATGACCTAAATAAAATAGACGGTGATACTCCACATGAGGTGCTAGGAAGGTGTGATGAACACAATAATTAGGTGGATGAAATAGTCATTATGGTAGTGCATGGGAAGGCGAGGCTTTGATAATGAGTTATTTTATAGGAAGAACATTAAATGATTTGATGGGGGATAGCATGAGCTTTGTAGAGGTATGTATATTTTATTCTATAGCCTCCTACCTCTCTTATCATTTTCTCTAAAAAATATATGGTGATATCTTGAGTGTGGAGGGAGGGAACCAAGCACATAATCCTAGTCATTGCACTCTAATTTCTAGTCTATTAATTTTGTGTCTAGTAGACATGGCAAGTAGCAAGGGGATGAAGAAAATATCAGCAGGGAAAGGGACATTAACCCCCCTTGTTAAAGAAATGTAACCATGGAAGATATTCTATTTTGTATTATTATTATTTACCCCTTCCAAATATGTTGTTCCTCCAATTAGGGATGTCATTGATGTATTTGGTCATGTAAAGTTTTGAGGTAAAACCTCCATTGTAAGTCAGGTCAGTAGTACCTGCAAAATATTATTAAAATGTATTTTTGAGTCTTCCAAGGCAATTCAGCCTTGACAGCAAGGAGAAGTTGGCCCTATTAGGTTATTAGTCCTATCAATTGATTAGTATAAATATGATAGGTGCCTCCCTCATTTGGAAAAGTTGAGCACTCAAGAAAGTTTTCTAGAGAGAGGAGAAACAATCCATCTGAGGTGGAGGAATCTGTATGGTCTTATTTATTGGGTCTTACACTCTACTTGGTTGAAGTCTATATCGGGGAAGTTTTGCTGGGTTTTCTTTCCCACGAGGGTTTCCCAAGATAAATATTTGTGTTCTTGTTTTTCTTTCAAAGATCCTTTTGTTTTGACATAAACTATTTGAAAATAAAACTTAACATGGTATCAAAGCCAACCTAAAAGAAGACATTGTGCAACAGCTCATCCTATAGTCCAATAAGATAGGGTTCACTATTACAGGAGCCTTCCTCCACATATAAGGTTAAAAAGGAGGTCCATTCAACTTTCCCTAGAAGGGAGCATCTTTATGTTGAAGACATTTTCAATTCAAAGGATTTTAATTTTTTGACCTACGACTACTGTCGGGAGAAACTTAAGCATCATATTTTTCAAGGTTCCATCCTCAGATTCCAGAAAATAAATATACAAGTTAGCTCTCCTTGAGTAGGAACATATTTCCCTCCACTCATCTCTACAAGTGATCTCAACTAAAAAATTAGGGTTTTCTAGTCAAACCCTAGGTCATCTTGAAGCTAGTTCCAGAAGCAGTTCTCAAACAGGTAAGTACTACCTCCTATATTGCCATTTGAGGTTCTCATTCATTAAAGATGACAAAAAATACCAAGCTTGATAAAAATATTGAAGGAGCAAAGAATTTCAGAGCATGGAAGTATATAGTCATGCTCATTCTTGAAGAACATGACCTAGAAGGCTACATCAAAGAAGAGGTCAAGGAACCAGAGGGAGATGAGGAAAAATACAAGAACAAGAAGGATATTATAAAACCCAAGAGGATCATGGCTGAATCTATCAAGGATCATTTGATCCCCCAAGTGTCCTCAAATAGTACTCCAAAGGAAATGTTTTATGCACTAACCATTATGTTTTAAGGGAAGAACATCAACATGAGAATGACCTTGAGAAACCAACTTAAGAGTGTGAAGATGAAACAGTAAGAAACCATACAGTCATACTTCTCCAGAGTATCTCAAATAAAAGAACAGTTAGAATCCATTGGTGACATGGTAGAAGAAGTTGAATTTGTGATGATCACTCTAAATGGTCTTCCAAGAGATGAGATTCCTCCATCATAGGAATATGTGCTAGAAGAAAGCTAACCAAATTTAGCAAGATATGGGAATAACGTATATAAGAAGTAGGAAGGTTAGCAAATAGAGAAGAAACATTAAATGAATATGAAGATAAAGCTCTAACTACTCATGCAAATAATGTAATAAACAAAAGGAAGGATCGAGGATCTCCTACAAGAATATCACAAGAAGTCAAAAGTGGTAAGAAGTTTAAGAATGATTACTCATCCTATGAATGTTACACATGTAATAAGTTAGGACATATCTCTAGACATTGTCCACTTAAAAAAAAAAATTTCAATAAGAAGAACCGGAATTTCCACGCCCATACAATCAAAGAGAATGAATTAGATGAAGAAAAAACTAGAGAGAATTAAGACTCTAATGAAGAATATGTCTTGATACCATCCCTCACAGGATCAATCTCTCTTGGAAGTGATACTTGGATCATATATAGTGGCAATTCCAAACATATGATAGGTCACAAATATTCTCTCTCATGCATCACTCAGAAAGACTATCCACACAAAGTGCATCTTGGAGATGATTATCAATATCCTATCAAAGGAATGGGAGAAGCCTCTTACAGGATGAAATCTGGTAAATCCATGAAAACGAAAGAAGCCTCATATGTTCTAGGTCTAAATAATAATATTCTTTCTATATCATCTTTAGACAAGAAAGGTTTATATTTTCCTTTATAGATGGTGAATTTATTATGTGGCCAAAAGGAAGAACTATAGACGATGTAGTCGTAATAGGTGTTAAAGAAGGAGGACTCTACAAACTAAAAGGGCATATAGATTCAAATTTCATAGCTAGTACCATCAGTCCATGTGAACTATGGCATAGAAGACTTTCTCATGTAAACTACAAAGCATTACCAATTGTGACAAATGTAGTATCAGGTCTACCGAAAATCCATATCAACCATGAAGGGGTATTCAAAGGATGTGTTGAAGGGAACAATACCAAGAATCCATTTCCAAGCAGTAATAGTAAAGCAAAAGGGATCTTAGAGATTGTCCACTCAGATGTGTGCAGACCAATTCCAACTACTTCCTTAAGCAGGTATGTCTATTATGTTTCTTTTATTGATGACTACTCACGTACGACTTGGATATATTTATTGAAAAGGAAAGTTGAAGTACTTGAAAAATTCAAAGAGTTCAAATCTCTTGTGGAGAATCTCTCTAAAAACAAGATTAATATATTAATATCAGATAACGGAGGAGAATTCACTTCAAATGAATTCAAGGACTTCTGCAAAGAAGCTGGTATCAAGAGGGAGATTACTACACCCTATAATCCTCAATGAAATGGAGTAGTAGAAAGGAAGAACATATCTATCATGGAAGCAGTCAAATCCATGACCCACGATCAAGATCTACCCATGCATTTATGGGATGAAGCAACAAAAACAACAATCTATGTTTAGAACAAATTATCCCACAGTGCGCTTGGAAACAAAACTCCAGAAGATATGTCTACTGGTGAGAAGCCCGAAGTCAGCCACCTGGAGATATTTGGTTTTTTTGTTTATCTACACGTTCCCAAAGAGAAAAGATCAAAGTTGGACGCCTATGGAAAGAAGGGAATATTTGTCGGATATAGTGATCAGTAGAAAGCATACAAAATCTGTATTCAAGTTTTCTGTCAAATTGAGGTCAGCAAAGGTGCCACATTTGATGAAGATGCAACATTCAACAAATCTAGAAAGACCCATGTGGATGAAGTTTATGAAGAAGAGCAAGAAGCTCCCAAAATTATAGAGGCCAGTAAACCACTAGTTAGAGATGATGAAGAAGAACCTATACTAAAAGATCATGACATGGAATAACATCAAGAGACACCTCATGAGATGATTTCAACAAGGAGAATGCCATATTGGGATTGTGATATAATTCAAGAAACATAAATATACGGTGCACTAGAAGGAAGCAAGAGAGCAAGACTTCACTCCAATTATGTAGCATTAATGTGTAACCTTGTTGACGAAGAACCTACATGTTTTGAAAAATCCTCAAATAAGAAGGAATGGATGGATTCCATGATCAAAGAATACCAATTTATCTTAAAGAATTATGTTTGCATAACATTCTACCCTCTTCTATAATGTATCCTATTTAACAAAAAGTGAAAATATTCCTGGAATATTTTGTATGTTTCACATAACTTTTCGCTCGTAACTCGGAATTGGGCGGACTTTGGACCATTTGAAAGGTCTTGAAATTCTATACAACGTTTATGTTTAGATTTTTTCCTAATTGCTTTATTTTTGTACAGGGCGGGAATTTCAGTAACAAAGCATATTTTAAAAGATGCTTTGTTACTAAAATGCCCGCCCCATACAAATGGTAAAGAATTAGGAAAAAATCAAAACAGAAAAGTTGTATAGAATTTCAATACCTTTCCAATTGAAAAAAACATCTTTTAAAATATGCTTTGTTACTAAAATTCTCTCCCCGTACAAATGGTAAGAAATTAGGAAAAACTCAAAACATAAAAGTTGTAAAAAATTTCAATACCTTTACAATGGCTCAAAGTATGCCCAATTTCGAGTTATGAGAGAAAAATTATGCCCAAAATACAAAATATTCCTGGAATATTCTGGTCTTTTTTCAAACAGGATACATGTTGGGAAAAATAAAACCTTATGTGGGAAGTAGTGCCAAGACCAAAGGATAAATCAATGGTCTATTCAAAATAGATTTTCAGGACAAAGCATGCAACCGGTGGTAGTATTGAAAAGTTCAAAGCAAGATTTGTTGCATGAGGATTCTCTTAGAAGTAAGGGATTGATTATGAAGAGACTTTTGCACCAGCAGCTAGATATAGCTCAATCAGAACCTTTCTTGCTTTGGCTTCTAAGATGAAATGGAAGTTACATCAAATGGATGGAAAGACAACCTTTCTAGACAGTGTCATAGACGAGGAAGTGTATATTGAACAACCTCCAAGTTTTGAGACACATGACAAGAAAACACATGTGTGTCGACTAAATAAAGCATTATATGGATTAAAGCAAGCACCTAGAGCATGGTACAAAAGAATTGATGGCCTCCTGATGAGTTTAGGATTTACTAAAAGTAAAGCAGATTCCAACCTTTACTATAAGGTTGAAGATGATGGGAACATGACATTACTATTGTATGTAGATGATCTATTTTTCACAAGAAATGAGAAGATCATAAGTGGATGTAAGAATAAGTTTGCGGGAGAATTCGAAAGCAAAGACATTGGCATGATGCATTACTTCCTCAGTCTTGAAATATGGAAATTCCCATATGAGATTTTCCTAAACCAAGAAAAATATACAATTGATATCCTAAAGAGATTTGGGATATTGGATTGTAAGGAAATGAACACTATGATGGTGACAAACTTGAAGCTTCTAAATGATTACTCTTCAGAAAGAGTAGATGTCACTCTATATAGACAAATTATTGGCTCACTGATGTACTTGGAAAATACAAGACCAGATATATGTTTTTTCGTAAGCACCTTGAGTCAATATATGGTGGAACCCATATATGTTCACCTAGTTGCATCAAAACATGTGATGAGATACCTAAAAGGTACATTGGATTGTGGCCTCACATATGCAACTGATCGTGAGTTCAGATTATGTGGCTACACTGATTTAGATTGGGTAGGAAGCGCCGGAGATAGAAAGATCACTTCAAGATGTTTTTTTCAGTTTGCAATCAAGTATGATCTCATGGCTTAGTAGAAAGCAGACCAATGTCACGCTCAGTACATCATAGTATGACTACATCGCAACATGTTCAGCTTGTAGTGAAGAAGTATGGCTTCCCAAGTGTTATACACCAGAATGGCACCTCTCCGTCCGAGTGCCGACTTTCCTTATGTCGGCATGCAAAAGGACACTTATGGATTGAGGTTTTCCTAGAATAATATAGCTTGGCTTTTATGGAATACATTTCTGCCTTCATCTCTGCCTGTGACCACTTTTCCATGATTTCGTCGCATGTCGGCACTTCATGAAAGTCACTGAAAAAACACCTATCTTGGAGGACCCATATATTGAGTTCTGTAACTCCGTTTGACCTCATTTATGCACCGTTGGAAAGGTATTTCAGTTAGCTAAAACTTTCCAGAAGACACCAAAGTCTGAAAATGCCCAAAAATACCCTAAACATGCATTTTTTGTGTATGCGCGACTCTCCTTATGTGCAACCCGCGCATCATGCACGACTCTTGTGTTTTGCAAGTCGCGCATGCATATATTCGCGGGTTGCTCTTGTGTAAACTTGCGTATCATGCGCGGGTTTCTTTCCTTCATAGTCGCACATCTGTTTCTCAACATTAAAACATAAAAACACGCCTTTTTGAGTTAGTTTGGGTAGTTATACAACTGACTCCTTCAGTTGTAACCACTTTGGCTTCGCCCCTAACTCTCCTTCATCATATAAATAGAGGTAGGGAGGTTCATGAAATGGGACTTGGAATTTTTGCATTGTTATGCTGGAGGAATCGGGACTCTCTTTGCCTACAACTTTTCCCTAGAGGTCTTCCCCTTGTGTTGCAGAGCTTGGAGGCTGAGTTCTTTGGAGAAGAGAAACAGCAGATCTAGATCAAGGTTTCGTGAGGTGCCAACTTGAAGAGAAGGTATATTTGTACTTGTTTTCAAGATTAATAAAGATGTGATGTCCTTCTTCTTCCCAAATCATTGTTCAATGTGTGATTGAATTTCTGTTTCTGATCATATGATGATGTTATTCAGATCATTTGTTTCATATTTATTTGATTATCATTGTCTTATATGTGGTCATAATGGTTTGAGGAAGGTATAACTTGTTTTGCAGGTCTCTTGGAGCGAGAGGAGAAAGAAGAAGATTGAAGAGAAAGCTTGGACCAGCCTTCAGTTTATCAGGTGTGGACCCTTCTCATCTCTGAAACTTGCTGTTATATACTTGCTGAAAATTGTGCATCTCTCTTTCAACCCCAGTACGTTGATGGCCTCTTAAACCCTAGCCATAGGACACTTTCCTTTACAACAGAACTGGCGACTCTGCTGGGGAGAGCCTTGTTTGTTTGGGGTTTTTCTCTTGATTTCTTTCAGCTTTTGCATTGTTTCAGGTCCTTCTTGCCACTTAGGAAATTTTTTTAAGTTTGATTGCATTCCTCCCCTGCCTTCTTAAGGCAGTTTTTCTACCTTTGTTTGTGATTTTTACACCTATGCGCGGGTTGTCCTTCTAGACAGTCGCGCATACAAGTTTTCATGCGCGGGTTGTTCTACTGAACAGTCGCGCATCATTCACGACCTGCCCTTATAGACATTCGCGCATATACCTGGAAGTTTGGATTTTTTAAGTCAGTTTTTGCTTGTTCCCTTCTTCAGGTAATCCCTGTTTGTGAGTGGTGTCTCTTTATGAATG
>LPNX010357002.1:3829-18809 GCA_001517045.1 Pseudotsuga menziesii | reverse complement strand
AACCTAATACTGATGGTGTAATGGATTGGCAATGTGATAGCTCCTGCATGTCTGATTCAGACGATGGTCTGGAGAATTGGCAGCAATGACTGTACGAGCTACATGGGCATAGGTGCGCACAGATCACTCAGTCTCTTCGATGCCTCAGAGCACAGCCTCGAGAACTGCCTGCCCACGTCGGGATGACAGACCTTGGACACACTCTTCTGCGGATGCCAGACCAAGTACCTCAGTCTCAGAACATCCAGCATCTGGAAATAACACTAGGCGCTACCACAGCATGGGGGGCTGCCTCTACAAAAGTTCAGCTCTGATGGAGAACCTACCAGAAGGTCGCGCGCACCACATCTATAAGACAAGCTCAAGATGTGCGACGTAAGTTTCAGCGGCAGAGCCAAGACGCCCACACCTCAAATTTAATCATCCTATCGCGGATATTACCGGGTTGGGTCGCAGCACACTATTGGGCCGCAGTTTCTTATCTCCCCGAGGCTGCGATCATGCTTCTGCCACAGACTGAAAATGTTTCGACGCCCAAAATTCGACCGTTGGGAGGTAACCAGTTTGGCGGTGGCGGGATTTTAAGTGCTTTAAATGACTGTACTAAGACCGGTACCGGCAATTACGTCCCGCAAGGACAAGATTTTCCTCCGATTTGGTGCCTTCCATGCACTTTCCTCCCCGATTTGATTGCTAGTGTGTATAAGAAGATCCCTAAGATCGGAAAAATCACATTCTGCATTCCTTTAAGCTTTGCGAGTGAACCCATGGCCACTGACCGTGAGATTGACGACTTGGTCCGAGAATTTGAGCAAGAGGGTCTGATCACCTGCTCTACTCGGCCGCCTGCCATAGCTCACTGTGAAGCCACTCCTCCAGCACCACCACGGCCGATGCAAACACGGTCTGCCAGGAAAAAGTCTAGAACTGAAATTCGCAGCAAACGCAACCAAGACCGACCGCAGCAAACAGGGAAAACATCAGCAGCTCATCCCATGGATCCCTCTAGTTCCACCCAGGCCCCGACCAGAGGAAGGGAGAATATTCCGCCGCCACGACCACCATACTTACCACCTGTTCGCCCAGGAACCACGCTACCCCAGCGGACAAAACAGTTTACATTAGCCACACCGTCATTACCATCAGGGGTGCAGCTGATTGGCAGTATGACAGGGAAGATTGATCGGCTTAAGTATAGCGATCATGACACCAATGACTATGGCAAGTTCCCACAGTTTGACCCAGCCGAATACTTGCACCGCGTCAAGTACCCCGACCATGAGGTCACGCTACTGGAAGTGCAAACATGGGCTGCGGGTTTGGACAAAGATGGCTTACTCAAGCTATTCAACATTCCCCATTTTGGACGCGGTATACATGTGACTGTAGTGGCCAAGCAGTTACTAGCCTTAGTGCATGACGGCTATCTATGGATAGGGGACCAACAAGTTCCTATCGACGCCACCCTTATCCATAGGATCACAGGATTACCTATGGCAGGACCAGATCCGGGAACCGAGTTTCCGTCCAAACATGAAGACACAAAGCTCACGCAAACCATGAAGGAGCGGTTTGGCCTGACAAAAGGGAAACGAGGGTATCATACTTCCGCGATTCAGGCACAGCCCATTCGGTTCGCAGCTGAACTCTTAGCCTGCAAACTTATATGGAAATGCAGGCCAACTGAAGTTCCTGCCCCGGTTATCAGGATTGCTATGAACTACGTCGAGGGGTATACTTATAATTGGGCTAGCTATCTTGCGAAGGAGTTTTTGGAGGATGCCCGCGATGCGCAAGAAAAAGGTAGACCTTTTCATTATTCATGGCTTATAATCCTTATTGCATTAGTTGGATGGAAAGAATCCACTGAAGCTCAGTTTGCCGAAATAAACCCCGGCACACCGGGAGCAGCAAGGTATGCCTCCCTTTGGGTATCCACAGATAAGGATACTCAACAGATGACGAACACTGTGTTCGTATTCTATGCTATTAGCCTTCACTATGAGATAGTGCGAACACCTCGCCTTACCAACGAGGTGTTCTCTCAGTACGAAGGGATCGCGCACTTTAGCGCCGACATGCATCATGTTTTCATTCAAGCTCGTGCAGATCCTCAACGGAAATGTTTCAAATTACCATATGTAGTCACCGAACTAGATATCTAGAGGATCGTTCAGCAATGGCCGGCTGAATGGCTGAAAGATTTAGGAAAAAAACCTTCTATTCCGGATCCTCCAGCTATCAATATTGGCGCAGGTACTAGTCAGGCGCAGCAGCAAAGCCCATTGGAAGATAGCGAAGATCCAAGTGATTCCCAGATAAATGATAATGACCAGGGTGGTGATAGTGAACAAGATGAGCAGGATGAACAGGATGAGGAGTCGGTCAAGACCATAACAGATCCTACCCCACCGACGAAGCGCAAGTCACCAGAAGTAGCCGAGATAACCAAACCGCAGCCTCGCAAAAAGGTAAAGGCATCAAAGGATAAAGATATCGAGGAGGAAGCCTCTGTCACGATGAGTGCACTGGAGCATGCTCTTGAACAATCTATGTTGGTGCTTACTAAACAATGGTATGAATTCACAGAGCTACATCTTGCCAGCCTCGCAGGTCTCGCAACCAGGGTATCAGAGTTAAAGGGGCTAATCGCAAAACCAGCACCCAGTACTGCGGCAAGCAGCACTATGGCAGCTCCGCAGCAGGACAGTAGGCAATGGCCACTTAGGGATCCCCAGGGACAGGTTTCAAGTGCAACTCGGATGCAGCCTGACATTCATTCTCGACCCCCGACAAATATAACTGCAGAGCTTGATTATACAAAGATACCTATGACAGAGTTGCACCTCCAACAGCTCGCGATTACAAAGGAGATCCATACCCGAGCTCAAGTGTCACAAATCCAACTGGAAGAATCCATCAAGCAAAACAAAACTTCCACCGCACGCCTGCAAGAGATCGAGCAAAAGAAGAAAGAGGCCGAGCAGACAACAACCACGCTACTGCAAGCATTGGATGAGGCATGTCGGAGTCTGTCTGACTCCGACATACAGGAAACAGAGGAACCCAAGCAGAATATTGCTAAGATGAAAGACTATGCCCAGCAGTCCCACAGTGAATTGGAACGGATGAAGATAGAATATCAGCAACAGATTGCAGAACTTCAACTGCGCATTCCCCCTGAGACTCCTCCAGAGGTCCGACAACAGCGCCAGTAGGATATCAAGGCTTCAGCAACAAAAATATCAGACAACATGGCTAGTGTCGCACAACTAATGGAAGACAGCATAGAAGCCTGGGCAAATCTACAGGATCATCCAGATGTAGGGAAGATTCAGGAAACCATCAAGTTGCGCCAGGATGAGCTCGATGCAGTCCGAATAGAGATCAAGATGCTGCCACCTATGCAGAAGATGGCTAAAGTAAAACGCAGCAAGGAACTTCAACAGGAAATCGAGTCTTGCAGGACGAAGGTGACAATGCTAGAAAGTGCGCTACAGCCCCTGGTTGATGAAGCCTTAGAGCTGACCAATGCTGCGGAAAGCCAGCTCAAAATTTTGAAGACATATGACAATTTTGCGCAGGAAAAGGCTGATATAGACTCTTCTTAAGTATTACAGGAGATGGTGGAAAAGGAGCAAGCCACTGATGAGATACTGCATAATCTCACCAGTCGGTTCCAGACCCTCGCACAGAAGATTCGCCCGCCAGAGAAAGATGCAGAGTGTCCCGGGACGGGCCACTAGTGAGTCTTAGGGGCCTGTTGGGGCGCATACTCCATATTGGGTAACTCCGCGGTTAGTTAGGAAATTTGTAAGCAGAGCTATGGGTCAAAATAGTCTTAGGGGTGTCAGGGTAAGTCAAAACCCTCCCTTTTTTGTATAAACCCATGGTTTAAATTCAGGGTTTAGGGTTTGTGGGTGCCCATGGTTTAAGACCAGGGTTTTGTAAAACTGCGCAGTATAAATAAGCGCTTATGTAAAATGGAGAGGTTAGGCTTTTTGATGTAAGGAAAGATAAGGAAAGTAAGGTTGGTTTTGTAAGGAAAGGACAAGTCCCAGGTGTGTGCGTGGACGACCTCTGCAGCTGTGTGCGCAGAGGGTTTTTGTAAGGAAGAAAGAAAGATCTGCAGCTGTGTGCGCAGAAGCCTGCTGCTGTGTGCGCGGCTGTTAAGAGCTGAAGGAATCTGCAGCTGAGTGCGCAGATAAACTGTGGTTTTGAAGAAAGAGGAATAAAACGCAGTTTGTGGATGTAGCCCCTACACTGGGGGTGAACCACGTTATATGTGGTGTTGTGGTTTTGTTGTGTTATTTCTGTTTCTGTCAATTTCATGCACTAAACTGAATATATCTGATAATATAAGATCTCTGCTAATACTAAGCTTCGCTGTGGATTCCCTGTAGTGGGTTATGCAAGTTTGGTTTGTTTATTATGCTGTGAAGTTATATGTGAATGAATGATAAGTTAATAGGAAGTTGAATAATAATTGTTTTAGAAAGGCTAAGGTACAGTAATCCCCCTCTCTGCATGCAGAAACCTGATTCTGCGGCACCCCATTGCTGTTTCGGGTGAGACTGCAACCTGCGCGCAGGTTGTTGCCGAAAGGGCCAACACAGTGGGTCTTTTGTTGGTGCGACGTATAAAGTGTTAACCCGGGTCTGCCCATGTGCCCAACATCCACACATAGAAATATCCATGATTCTTGGGTTTAGGAAAACAATTCAGCCACAAAATTAGTTTCCAAGGAGATTAAGAACAACCCACTACAGCAAATCATATCCCAGGGACGTTTTGGCCCTAACGTGACCAAAAACGAATTCCATACGCCACAATTGCAGTGTTGAGAACACAAAATGATTTTCATCTTGATAAACATTGGGAAAATGCAACAGAACATTGTGGAAAGGAACCCAACCACATATCATCACCAAAAACGAATCCACAGCTCAGGAGAATGAGGAAATGACTACCACGTGAGGGAAAACCACACCCACAACAACTCAAAACGAATTTTGCACACAGTGAGTTCCCAGCCACTTTAGAGAACCCCAACAGTGGTGAATGATAATGATAGAAATGCCCAGGTGCCCAATCGTGAAGGAAAAACACTCAGCTAGCGAAAACATGGAGGTAAGAACAGCTCCCAAGCTTCCCTGTGTGAGCCAAAAAAATGAAGAACGTCCATGTAGGAGCAAATGGCATGCATTTTTGGGTCATTACTTGCGCCAAAAGTCAAAATTGGTTTTGCCCAAAATGGGTTTTCCCCAAATTCGAAATTGCTGCCCATACTCTTCCCATCCCCATGCAATAACTAACTCAACCACATTCTAGCAGAATTTAATGATTGGGGAAAAGACAAAATGGGTAGTTCACTAATTGATGGGTTCTCCCTTTGACATTTGGATTTTCCCCATTGGCCCAAAGGTTTAAATATTTTCCCTCCCTATTCCTTAGGAAAATCATGCCCCCATCTCATTACTTGTTGCATAGACATAGCTGGTTGGGGTTTTTAATTAAGAAGCATATTTACATGATGCCAAAAATGATAATGTGTCGGCTAGCACAAAATATAACTTCGGCAACAATTTTACTTTTCGGAACATTAAACAATAAATCGATGGTGGGGATTTTGCCTTTAGCTCCACACCACGATTAGTTACAATATATACATCATATACATTAATGTAACGGGGTCAAAACCAGGGTGTTACATCGATGTATGACCAAATTATGAATTGAGACTGAAATATGGAAGGTGATGGTGGATGGAATTCTTGGCTCTCCATGATCCAAATCGAATGTGATCAATCTTGAATTGGAGGGATCCATGACACCAATTGCAGATAATAATGCTTTCCGTTGTGGCGGGCACGTTTTGAGCACCTAGAGAGCGGACATGGTAGTAGGTGACTGAGCTAAGTCATCAACGATGTTATAATTCAAGGTGGCTCTAGTAGTGGCGTTATCAGCGATGCGTCGTATGGGAAACCGTGGACCTCTAACCGCCCCATCAGTGGGGTGTGGGGGCATGTGGAGAGGCATGTTGGCAGTTCCAAAGGTGGACGTTGCTGATGGTTCAGTGGTTTCCATGGTGGATCTGTACTGGATATGTCTAGTCTAGAGGTTCACCTCTTCAGTTGACAGTGTCATAAGGTGATGGATTCCATTCTCCATGGGTGGAGCCATGGCGGGTGCCGCATGAGTAGGTGGGGGCAGGCGTGCGGTTGCAACCATTCCTTGGAGTGGTAGCGGGGTTTTGGAGCACCATAGGTGGAGGGCCTAGTGGTGTCAGGTTGGGTTGAGCCTATGCTATCACATTAGTGCCCTGTTGAGCCCCGTTCTGGATAAATTGCTTAGAGGGGTCCATATGCGGGCATTCCTGGGTGTAGTGACCGTAGATGTTGCATAATTTACACGGATGATTAGTCCGTAATGGAGCGGTTCATCCCAGTCGATTAGGCTATTGGGGTTTTGTGTCAACAGGTTAGTGGCGTTGTTGTTAGGAGGATTAGGTTGTTGGCCGCCTCCTTATGGTTGGTTGTTACACGGGTTTCTTTCTCAGTTTTTCTTACCCTTCCCTTGTTGGTTATTGGGGGAGGGTTGGTTGGGAAGATTCTGCTGAGAAAAAAATTGTCCTAAGGAGGTCAGAGGAGATGGGGTAGGGGCCGAAGTGGCTTGCATAGGTGGTGCATAGTATGTTGGAGGAGCTAGAGGGGCTACGAATCTGACCGTTGGTCTTGAATATGGTTGTGCCAGCCAGGTCAACGCATGGGCATGATGACTTGGTGTGGGTTATGCATAGGAGGTTGTGGCTTTGAAATGAGCCATCATCCTTGATTAATTAGATATCTGGTTTGGTTGTGCACCACCAATGGTGTTTCTTGGGTGCAGTGGCATCATAGGGAATGCCACATAGTACTGTGGGTGTTTGTAGACAGAACCGATGACACCATCCGCAGTGTGGGATGCCCTCAGTGCATCACGATGAGAGGTGTCGGCATGGGAAGCATCTAGTATGATGGTGTACAGGTACCCAGACTGAGCGTAAATTAAATAAAATTGTTGGTCCTTTAAGATGGCCTCTTCCTCATATTGGGGACATTCAAAGGCGACGTCCTTGGCTATGGGTGGTAACAAGGTTTTCAAGGACCAATCAAGGAAGATCCTATCATCAAGTTGGATCTTGCATAGGCTACATCGTCAACACCATTCATGGATGCGGTCGGTGATGTGAGTAGCGGTATTCTGACAGCAAGATAATAATATTTCCACACCTTCGTTGTATCTGACGGGAAGTTGGAAATATTGAAGGAACATGAAAGCCAGTCGGTTGAAATCAGGGTAAGAGGCTCGAGGGAGTTCGACATACCACTTTGTTGCAATGCCTATGAGTGTGTGTTGGAATAATCTATGTCTTATCGAGTCGTCTACAATGTTTTTTAACGAGCACCATAAATGAAACAACATAATGGGGTCTTGGGAGTCTTCCCCTGCGTTTCGTTCAAACTTTGGAATGTCTGACGGAAGTTTGGCTGGCATGGGAGGCTAGTGAGGTTGATGATTGATGGGTTCATTCATTAATATAGCCAATTCTGGTAAATTAAGTCGAGCCATAAATAGTAGGCTTGATCTAAGGTTGGTTCGGGATGGATCAACGATGGCACCAGGGTTTGCAGGAGCATGATGTCCATGCATGGCTGGGGACACTTAAGGTTGACTTCCCGCAATGGGTATAGTTGCGACAATGGTGGAAGGGCCAAAACCCCAGGTATGTATGATGGTACGAGTTGAATTATGAGGGATATTATAGGGCCACCACTGATGGGTGGTGTACTTACAGAAACATGCGTAGTGGTGATGGGACCACTGGAAGGGATGTTGGTGATGATGTAAGGCAGATACATGGGTCAGCTACCAACTGTCCCTTCGAAGAAGGGATCGAGATTTGCGCTAGCTATGGGGATAGATGGTGCAATGGACAGGTTAGGCTCAGATTGATAGGAATTTGAGTTGGAATCAGAGGTTGTGTGGCCTTACGAAGGTGAGGAAGGTTTTCAAGGAGGGCCTCGATGGTGACAGTATAAAGACCCAAACTCATGGGGGTGCCCCCTAAGTCGTGAGGAAGAACGTGGTGTATCAATAGTTTCTTATGCTAGTAATCGGTAATGAAATTTGGACCCCGATTTAAATGACTTCCTATTGGTTCATAGGTATTCACTCGGCAACCAAGGATTTCAGAAGAGAGTGCTTGGATTTTTCCTCACAAAGGTGTATCTAGTTAATCAAAAGGGGTCGTTTCCCGTTTCTCTTATCAATTCCTCTCATTGGCTAGATACTTTGGATTTCCTATGGTACTTCTCGCAATGACCTTTAGGGAAAATCCCAAGTACTTCCCATGGTTGAGTCGGTTGAGACTTATGTCCCAAACCAAAAAATTATTATGTAAGTTGGTTACTTTTATGGTTCTCTCGGAGTCATGAATCAAGTTTTGTTGGATTATTTGGTGTGAATGTGTGCACTTTGTGTATGAATTTGTGATTTTTACTTTCAATTATGCAATAAGAAAATAACATTGATTTCCCTATAAGAAACTAGCAAAGGGCTTGTCCCAAAAGAGGGTTGAAAGGTAAAAATAAATCCAGATAAAATGCAAGACAAACTGTAATAATGTGTAATCTGGCTGTAACTTTTGTGAATCAATAGTGTGACTACCCCACCTTTGTATTCTTCAAATCAAATAGGTATTTTTGGGCTCTCATTAAAGTGGAAACAAGTCCACCCATAGATCCACAGGTCACACCCCAAATTCCCGGTGCTCAACAAAGAGGACACGAATGTTGTGAGACCCCAATGGTCTCCACTCCCAGTAGATTCGAAGGTCACTTGTTTTTAATGGAAATGAACAATAAAAAAATGGATTCCTATTACTATGCTTACTCAACCCCCCATCTTATCTCAGAAGACCCTAAAGGGTGATGACTGAGTAGAGGAGGAAGGGCTAAAAAGGAATGTTAATTTCTAGCTTTTAATAATGACATACAGAATAAAATTGCAGAAAACTAACACAAAAATAGATAGATTTCATGTAACATTCAAACAGTGGCTAATAGGCCATTTCAAGCAGTCAAAACAAATGTAAAATGGCTCAGAAACAGACAGGTCACTTCTAACTGCTGGATAGCGGCGAATGGGTCACCCAAACAGGCCACACAACAATGATTGGGTCGCTTCTAATGCAAAAAATAGTTGCAACTATGCCTAGGAGGCAAGTCGCATTTTTCACGGCTGAATTTGTGACCTGGGTCATGGGTTTCATCCTAAAATCAGCGACTGGGTCACGTGTTTTAGCCCGAAAGCCGTGACAGGGTTCGAAACTAAAAAAAACTAAAAAATAAAGTCGGTAGTGGCTGACAGGGGCATGCAGTGGTGTCATGCAGACTCAAATCGACCACATGAGTGATGGTTGAGCCTCATAATAAAGAAAATAGTTGCAAAACAAGAGGATCGAAAAGGATCGACCCAGTGGAGTCTCCAAAACTGTAGTTGGGTTTTCACCCTGGCTATGCACAAAAGCACCTCCCTTTCGTCAAAGGGACGGAAGGGTAGAGTTCAAATGGATAAAAAACAAGTTGCAAACCAACGATTAGCAATATAATAAACAATAAGAAAAAAATACTAAACTAAATAAACAAGGTGGGACAATTATACCTTCTCTTTTCTTTGAAATTGGGCCACCGTTCCCTAGCTTGGATGGTACTGCCTCTCCACAGGCTTGATAGTACAGAGGATGCCTAAACGTACAAGGTGGAGAGATGGTGGGGCAATGGAAATGATTGGAAAATGATGTGAGTATTGCGAGAGGAATGATTATCGTCATACTCACGAATAATATAAAAATGGGGAAAGGAATAAGTGAATCTTGTGATGGAGACCTCCACACTATTTTCTAGTTTTTCTTGTCCTTTTCTCTCTTTTAGGGTTTTGGAACCCTATTTAGGGTTTTTAGCCCTTTTTGGGGCGTTTTAAGACTGCTTGTGGGTTTTTAGCTCTTTTTCAGGTTTTTAAGCCCTTTTGGGGTTTTTAGGCCCTTTTTAATATTTTTTGAGCTTTTCGAGAGAGCATAAGGTTAAAACATAGTTATGGAGGTCAAAAATCAGGGGAAAATGATAGGAAACGGATGTATGTATATGGTTTAGTCCATGTAGAACTAGTTGACCAATTTTTTATGTTAACACTCCCATAATTTTGTAGAGCTAGTAGAGCTAGTAGAGCTAGTTTAAAGCATAATTTTCATCTCTTTCAACTTTAACACTCCCAAATGTCCATGTGTTAAATTTGAAAAGCATACAAAGACAATAAATAACAACAGTAGTAAATCTAACTCAAAGTACAAAGAAAATAAATAATATAACCCACTAGGAGAGTTGAAACCTTCCTTATACTAAGGAGTTTTTTTTAGATCAGATCTTTCCTATTAAGAGACAAGTCACTACATGAAAAAAGGACATACCTGAGAGAGAGAGAGAATAAATTCAATTACTGTAGTTTTACTCAACTATCGTAGCAATCAAGGTAACCCAATCGACAAGTAAGGAAACACCAATTACTAGAGCAGCAGACCAAAAACAAGAGTCCCTAAAATATCAAGTAATGATGACATTCCACACACAAACCATATCTTAGTTTGTACCCCATACAAATATCATGGATTTCTTGAGTAAGTTGTGAGTTGTTTGGGGCTGCTAGAAAAAACCATAACCTTGTTTGAGTGGACTAAGATCTCCACTACACCATTTGAGTGTTTGGGTTTGCTTGAAGTGAACCATAAGGAAACCCCAATTACTGGAGCAGCAGACCAAGAAACAACAGTCCATAAAATATCAGGTAATGATGACATTCCACACTCAAACCAGATCTCAGTTTGCATCCCATACAAATCCCATGGATTTCTTACAGCTTAGCACACTCAAATAGTGCAGCAGAGATATTGGTCCACTCAAGTCTGAACTGTAACCTCCTAAGATGGGTTGTGACCTTCTTTGTGCTTCCTAATATGAATAGTGACCTTCTTCAGTCTGCTTGAACTGAACTGTGACCTTCTTGGGGCTTCTTGGACTAAACCATGACCTATCTAAACTTGCTTGGGTAGGCTATGAGTTGTTTGGGGATACTAGAAAGTCACGCTCATAAAAAACAGATCAAAAGGGTTAAGGTACCACACTATGATGGGGTGCTAGCATAAGGATCAATCAAGGGTCAACATAAGATCACATGTCAACAAGAGGGGTTATGACAAAGTGGGAAAACAGCCCCTACACCAACAAGACCAAGGTGTGTCAATCAAACTAGGAGAATAACCATTTCACCCATAGGACCAAGGTGTACCATCAAGGTGGGGAACCAACCCTTTTACCCACAAGACCAAGGTGCCAAATTCTTATATTCTCTCTCAAGGTATATAGTCCATAAGTGTTCCATACCACAACAGTATGTTTTATCATCACCGTATTAGGAAGGTCCATACCACAACAGTGAGTTTTATCATCACCATTTGGGAGTTCCCATCAACCTTTCCCTATTCTAATTTCTCAAATCAAATACTAAGATTCACCAATCAAAGCATAAATACTTAAATGCAATCCATTAAGAGATTGAAACCCGGATTAACTAGAACAAATTGTTTTGCATAAAACCTATTCTATAATCCAGCTATATACCAGATGACATACATGCCATTCCCTGCAGGGACCCAATTGTTTTGCATAAAACATATTCTATAATCCAGCTATGTACCAGATGACATACATGCCATTCCCTGCAGGGACTTAAATTTTTTATGTAAGAATGACTTCCAAAAAAGTAGCATAACTTCCTAAGAAAGCACAAACACACAAAATTGCTTCTACATTGTTGACCTCATTAATATGAAGAGAGTAAAATATAATATATGATTAACACACTTCATACTTATAACAGAATTGTACATTACTACACAACCAAGTCTAGATATCAATGTGACTAGTTGAAAGTATTCTGCATAATGTCTTTCTTCTTACTAGAACTACAGGCTAATTAATGCAAACCCATAACTATCCTTAAAGTGCAATTCACCTTTCCATGGACAGTGTAAAAAATATGCAAGTTTATATTATGCAAATAATTTTATATTGACATGAAACCCATTCTCATGGTTGTAGGACAAACTCAAAAGTGTGTGCCTCTTCAATCATAGAAACAAGTTTTTCCTTCTTTATTTGAAGATCTTGTCTTTATTTCCATATTGAACTCATAATTATGGAATAATTTGATTTCTTCAGTTGAATTTAAAAATACCACACTTGCATCTGCTACTATGAGGTGGCTACTGTGTTTCAACCCACCATAACATATGCCACTCTAAATGCCCCAAAATACACAAAGTCATCCAAAATATAGTATAGCTGTCTAATCTCAAATAATAATATTTCCAGCATCTGTTTCAACATCACTCAATATTCAAATTGTTTTATAAACCAAGTTTTGTATGTCACCATACTTTGAAATTACAAAATGCTTCTAGCATACCTTTAAGTGCATTCACATCAAGGTAACATGTAATTTGGGAGTAGGATAAATTTAGCGTAGTCACTCTATGTTCTTGGATATCATTATAAATTTCCATACAATAACCTCATTAATGGCACAAAGAAGACTTACCATACAAAATAATACATGTAGCGTACACAGGGTGCCTCCCCACATGACTTGGAACTTCTCTCGAGCTGACTACTTGAGCAATATCAAGTAGTAACATTTTACCAAGGATTATTTGTAATGTAGAAGTAATAGAATCCCAAGCACCAATAGTGCTAGCACAACCAACAAAAAATTGAAATTGATTCATTATCGCATTTTATACAATATATCTAATGATAAAATATTAGACATTATTCCTGGAAATCCTTCCCTCTACCTTTTAGATTCGTCCATTAAGTGTGTATGAAACAAAAATTAGCAGTTGCTTCCATTATAACTCTCATGACCAAATACTTTGGCTCTCAAAACGAATTTCAAATAACAAACTCTAGTCAATATAAGCATGCCCTTATGTATTTTAAAATGTTTTGAGGCTTCGACAATTTTAATTTTAATTTTAATGCTAAAACACATATTAACATTCCACCCCATATTACGTACATTACATTATTATCTTTCGGATGTTAGTAGTCATTCTTTATACAATGGGAAAATTTATTTCTTTTGAATTTATAAAGAATGTAGATGTGTCAGGTGGTACCTAACCACTATAGTATCAACTGAACCAAAAGGTATTTAATTCCAATTTTGAATGATGGATTTGGAAAAGAAAGCATAGTAGCTTCTTCTCTACGTCTCGAAGAACCTATATCACCATATTTAATAGTCATGAGTAGACTTGCAACTAGAATCAAAAAATAATTATCACCTTGTATGTTATCGCATTCACATCTCGAGCTCAAATTGGGTTCTTCATATTGATCTTTCAATGATGTTCTCGAATATTAGACAATCCTTATTCAATTTAGAGTTTTTCTCCTCAGACCTTTCCTTAGAAATAAGGTCATACCTAGAATGTAACCTTTGGTGCAAGATTAGATGTGAGGCTTATATTCTAGGAGCAACAAAATTTTGAAAAAGACGATATGAATCTTTATCAAAACATAAGGGGAGAGAAGTAGGTTCAGCACATTCTTCTGCATCCTGAATAGATGTAGCGCTAAGTTCTATATTTTGGACATCATTAGTGTGTGGGAAAAAGGGTTGGCCTGCATCTTCTTAAATGTAAAGTTTAACATCCACATGAGATGGTGGATAAAGAGATTTATATCTCCATGAAAGAATCCCATTCAAAACTTCATTAAAAAAAACCATCCCCACACTGGGAAATAAGGGATAATGCATTAGATTCAAACTTGAAATCCGATCCATAGCATTAGCAATTACATATATTACCAATACACTACAATTCAATTGTTGCATTGCAATCTAAACAAAAAAAAAAGCAAATTCTTTGTTATATGAACAATATCCTTGACCATTAGAAGCCAAAAACCGCATAGTGACACATAACATTTACTCTAAAAAGTATTATACCGATAGGAGGATAAATTGGTACTTTTACTCAAATTTCCTTTTTGTAAATCCTGAAATCAACCAATGCACCAAAGCATTGTTTCTTTTTTGGCTTAGTAAAAGTATATTTTAGGGGCACTTGATCATTAATCAAAATTGAAAATTTGGCAAAAATAAAACTATAAAATTGGTAAAAGGAACAACTATTACAGGTAATCAAGAACAACAACAAAACCCTAGAAAGATTACGGAGAGGTGGCATAGCTCAAGAACAACAAAAAAACCCTTGCAAGCTGAGGGATAGGTGGCGCAGCTCAAGAACAACAACAAAACCCTAGTCGTCAAGCCAAGACATTGTTGTGGAGGATATTGGTGCATTTTTCAATATATACCTTGGTATTTTGATTGTAAACATGTGCCTACACATGCTCGAGTTGAATACAAAGAAAATAAATAACAACAGTAGTAAATCTAAGCCAAAGTACAAAGAAAATAAATAATATAACCCACTAGGAGAGTTGAAGCCTTCCTTATACTACGAAATATTGTTTTAGATAAGATCTTGCTTATTAAGAGACAAGGCACTACATGAAAAAAGGACATACTTGAGAGAGAGAGAATAGGGTGTGTGCAAGAAGTTGAGGGACCTTTTAGATGCAATGGTGGAGTGAAGTCAATCACTCTTGATCCAAAAAAAATAAATCATCCCAAGCAACACCGAACCTGCCAAGCCTAGTCCCAAGGATGGCAATAGTCATGCCAACTAGGATAGTAATAAAAATCGTGCCTCCATTTTAGTCAAAATAATCGCGTGTGCAATTTACTTCACTAAAACGGAGGCGCGATTTATAAAACCTGTTTTTTTTTTAAATTGGCGAAGGCCGTCTTT
>LPNX010356946.1:0-20616 GCA_001517045.1 Pseudotsuga menziesii | reverse complement strand
GAAGGTGTGGGAATGAAAGAAGAAGGCTTGCTGGGTTGTAAGGAGAGGGAAAAGGGAATTGCAAGCAAGGAGGAGGCTCTAGTCATAAATGCAAGAGGGACTATGGCAATGACAACACTAGGTAATGGTTATGTATTGAGCAAGAGAAGGGTGGCGGGATACTAAGTCTTTGCGGATCTTGTGCATGGTGTCCCTTTCATGCATATGAACCATGCGTTGAAGGAAGGCTCTTATTTATGAGAGAAGCTTAATAGTAGGGTGAATCGGATTCAGTGGGATGTTTGAAGTTGATTGGAACCATGCTTCAATTTGTTTTAGCAATGCTTCTTGTTCCTTCATTTGCTTGCAGAAGTCAGCAAGGGTGTTCAGGTATTGCATGTCCATCTTTGTTGTTGAAGAGCTAGGAAGAGAGTAAAATGAGCGATTAAAAGCCTAACGTGTTCAAATAATATAGAGTAAAGAAAGGCACATCTATTTTTGTATTTGAATTGCTAGACAAACATTTGTTTTTCATAGTACCAAATAAGAAAAGCAAGAAGATATTCACATCATAGATCATAGGAAAAAAAGTTGAAAACTTGTGTAATGGACATTTTGTTGTTCTTTTTTTTGTTTGTTCTATTGTAGAGAGAAAATAATGTTGTAAGTATAATGATATGGCATGCAGCACACAGATCAGAGAATGCATGTCTTCCAACACTGTACTAAAAGAAAGTTGGCATCTCATATGCAAAAAAACAGTGAAACTTGACCAACACATGCTTTAGTCCCCACATAGATTAAATAACCCATCAAGTAGCACATCAAACTGGATGAACACAACTCTAATAAACAGAAATCTACTCTCACAGACTAAGGATTATGCTCCAGAAAAATGACATGACCATGGACCCCTCTAGTGAAAGAGTTCATGCCTGTACAAGCTCTAACATCATGTTCATGAATGAGAAAGATTGCAACAACAACACCTAGAGAGACAAAGGAAAAATACACACAAGTACACTTTGTAGCACTGCCTTTACTATGCACCATAAACACACATAAATATTAAACAACTATGGGATTGATAAAACATTTAGCTTCCCACGGATTATGAACAAGTACATTTTAGTTACAAACAAATAAAAGTAAAACTGCCAGCTAGTCGGATGACCAACTGTATATTTTTCAATAGTTTCCAAACCCACTTCAATTGCACTACCACTTCACGTTTCTTCCATTTAACTGCCCCTCATTTCACTATTGAAACTTGAGTGACTCGTTTAGTTTTTGATAGAGCTGTAATGTTTCCTGAATGGGGTTTGATGGTTGGAAATAAGAAGTGAAAACCTAAATTTTGAAGAAAAAACTTCAACAAACAAACATGCACTCATCCACAAATAGCTCTCTCCATTGATCCAAGCAAAAACTGTACTGCTCTAAGCTGAAAATTTATCCTTAAAGCAGAATGTCCTCACTTGTTGCTATTCTTGCTTTTCAATTGAAAATTGAAAATCAGGGGCTTTGGGAGGGTATGGAGGCTTTAAAAGTAAGTGAGTTCCATTAGTAAAAGAAGAAGAACCGATGTAGGGATGTCAAGAATGTCTCCCAGTCAAACACAACATTCAATAGTAATCCAAAGTGAGTTCCAATGAGGGAAACAAAAATGGAATCGTGGTACTCAAATGCAGTGTGCAATGATAATAAACAACCTAGTTTCTCGAAGAAACATACATTTCTCAAATGTGTGGCAGCCTATATTGTTCTGTAATAGAAGTGATGTCACTCTAACAGAATTGAACCAGATATTAGAAGCAGCGCATAAAACCCTCAGATAAACAGAACCCATTTTTTTTTCACTCAACGTCTGTGATAGAAGTGATCACTATGACAGAATTGGACCAGGTATCATCAGTGCATAAAACACTAAGGTAAATAGAACCCAAATCTTCTTCACTCAGCCTTCTTTTTGTTCTAAGGAAGCATTGGGTTATACAAAGCTATCTACAAAGGCATCAACCGCTGCACCTCCCCGCAATACCATTTCAACAACTTTAGATACAGTTGTGCAAGCCATCTAATATGTTTGGATGATCTGATCCAGAATATACCCAAGTGTAGTTGGATTTGGGACAAAACATGGCCGTTGCTGGTGCGTTATTTTTTAAGTACATGACTAAAGTATACCAAATCCCTTTCAAACAAAAATAGAGGGCATATAGACCATTGAATGAAACCCTTAATCAGGCAAGGCAAATTCAGGGTGTTTGCGATTATCATAAAGAGTGTTTTTTTGGGGGGTGGATGGGGGGAGGGAGGAAGGTGAGGTTGTTTTGTTTTGGTATTTAGAAAGTTAAAAGTGATAGTATTTGGTTTTTATGGTGTTGTTTGTGTATTATTTTTTGTGTAACCGAGAAGAGGTGTGGGAAGCAATGTATGGGTGTAAGTATATGTGAACAACTATGTTAAGCAACGTGTACAAGTAGAAGGGAAATATAATAAATGTACATGTACTACGGTAGTAGTGGAACCATGTAATATGTACAATCTTCGTGCGTTGCAAGTGTGGAAAAGGATAATGTATCTATTCAAGAAAAACATAGGCTATGGAAAAGGTGGTGCGAAGGGAAGTAATGGAAACTGAAGACGTGTGGGAATCAAAGAAGAAGGGTTGTTAGGTTGTAAGGAGAGGGTAGAGGGAATTGCAAGCAAGGAGGAGGCTCTAGTCATAAATGCAAGAGGGACTATGGCAATGACAACACCATGTAATGTTTATGTATTGTGCAAGACAAGGGTGGCGGGATACTAAGTCTTTGCGAACCATGCATTGAAGGAAGGTTGTTATTTGTGATAGAAGCTTAATAGTAGGGTGAATCAGATTCAGTGGGATGTCTGAAGTTGATTGGAAATGTGGTTCAATTTGTTGCAGCGATGGTTGTTGTTCCTTGATTTGCTTGCAAAAGTTAGCAAGGGTGTTCAGGTATTGCATGTCCATGTCTCTTGTTGAAGAGCTAGGAAGAGAGAAAACAGAGCGATGAAAAGCTTAACATGTTTAAATAATATAGAGTAAAGGAAGGCACATGTTTTTTTGTAAATGAATTGGTAGACTAACATTTTTTTTTCATAGTAAAGAATAAGAAAAGCAAGAAGATATTCACATCATAGATGAAAGAAAAAAAATTTGAAAACTTGTGTAATGGACATTTAGTTGTTTTTTTTTTGTTGTTCTATTGTAGAGAGGAAAAGACTGTTGTAATTGTAATGTTATGGTACCGAGAAGAGGTGTGGGAAGCAATGCAAGGGTGTAAGCATATGTTAGAAACTATGTTAAGCAACATCAGGTTCAATTGATCTGGAGGCAATAAAATTTTCTTCTTGTTTTCTTCGTTGGACAGAAGGGCTATCCTTCATACGTGAATAGTGAGAAAAAGAGAAAGATGGCATTATGCGTAGGTCAGCCAGTTGTCTAACTCTTGAAACTGCAGTAAATGTTAGCCCTTGTCGATCAATGTTTCCTATGTCGATTGTTGCCTTCTGTAAGGTCATTCCTTGTGATTTGTGGATTGTTAAACCCCAGGCCATACGAAGGGGAAGTTGTCTACGAGAACCTCTTGTTAAAGGGAGGATTAGGATGTAGGTAGGGTTATAAGAATCCCATGGTAGGCCTTTGTAGTTGACAAAGTCAACAACAACAAACAAAGGAAGCATAGGTGGAGTAGTGGCGGTGTTGTACAAGATTGAAACAACTTTACCAAGAGAACCATTAACAAGACCTGCCTCAACCCAAAGGTTTGTTGTAAGCATAACTTGTTGACCAACGGCAAGGAGTACAACCATATCTATTTGTTCATCTTCTGGTGCAAGCAGTAGTGTTTGTTTCCTAACTTCTGTAGAACATAATGCAATCGGGACATTTAGTTGTTTAAGCATTTGTTTGTTGTGTAAGGAAACAGAATTGTTAGTTGAGAACAAATGGGTGGATTGATCAAATATGTGGTTCTCGGTTTGAGAGAGGGAAGAGGATGTCCTTGACATAAGAAGGGTCCAATCGGCAATAATTAGAGTTGCATTCCTAAGATTGATGAGAAGTTGGCGGAATTGAATCTGAGAAGGGGCATCTCCTTGTTGACGAAAAACCGTTGAGAGGGTTATGAATGTGTCAAAGGTACGCCAAAGTGTGTTTCCACGTGATGCTCCTACATACATGGGGATATCTTTAACAGGTGGAAGTTGACCAAGGTCACCTACGAGGATGATAGAGCGGCCTCCAAAAGGAGAAGTTAGATGGGAAGGGAATGCTTCCCGAAGGCGAGAGTCAATGTTGGATAAGAGATTTGGTCCAATGAAACTCATCTCATCAATTAGCACATAACGTATATGGAGGAGTTGTTCTTGAAGGTTTGCAAGGGCTTGGCCCTCAAGAGGAAGCATGGTATTTATTGGTATCCGAAGGGAAGAATGTATGGTAAGGGAATTTATGTTAAATGTCACGACACAAGTTGGAGCAAGCAGGAGAAGAGGGGATAAGTTATTTGGAGATGATGAAGAGAATGCAGCTTGCAAGCATCCAATTAAGTAGGATTTTCCTGTGCTTGCAGTTCCATGGATGATCATACGTAATGGTTTTGTGGTAGTGTGTTGGGTGGAGTGGGACATAATAATTTCAAAGGCTTTGCATTGTGTTGGAGAAAAGCAATTAGGTGAAGCAGGAGTTGAAAAAGGTTGTAGTTCTGCTTGGTTTGATGAGCGGTTCAAGTCAAGAAATGAGATGGCTAAGTTTTGCAAGTGTAAAGGTATCTGGGTGTGGCACCAATTGTGATTGGTGTCAAATTCGCAATGACCAAGCATGTCAAGGTCATCAAGTTGCAGGTTGTTCCTAGGGTGGAGTTGAGAGAGGAGTTCCCATTCTGACAGGTCGATAGAGGAAGAAGGATGATCTTCATCAGGGGGGGGTGTATCAACAGAAATAGTTGGAGGGGGTGAAGGTTCTCGGTCAACATGCCAGGGATTGTAGCTCCCACGGAAGGATTGCCATGCAGAGACAATCTCCAAGTCAGAGGAGCCAATATCTTTTGGCACAGTGCGGAAAGGTTCGTACAGCAAGAGTTCAGTCCAATAGAAATCGACATAAAGAGGAGAGGTGGAAGGAGGGATGGAAAGGAAACGAGGAAGGACATGCATGATCTTGGCCAGTTTGTGCAGCTTCCATTGATTTGTTTTCCTACATGTAGAAAAGGACCAAGAACAGGAAGCTTTGAGAAGGGGAAGGTGTTCAAGCAAAGCGGGTCTTTGCATGTATGCGGAAATGAAGTTGGTTGGCGGGGGGGTGTTGGGGACGTCTAGCGAGACAAGTTTGAAAACGGTATGGGAGGTGTTCATGGAAATAAATGTACGACTGGAAAGAGTCAAGGGAGTTTTTTGTAGCATATGGTAGGTTTCTTGTGCTCCAATGTCTCGATCAGCCACGGTTTCGGACAAAATTTTCCGGATAGGTAGTAAGATTCCCTCTTCTGTAGGGGCAGCATGTGCAATACGTGTTAGAATGTCATGGTAGCTCTCAGATTTGTTCTCTGCTTTTGAAGCATACTTTGAAATGTATGAGAGGACAGCATGACGCGAGAGCACTGGTTGGCAATCAACATTAGCTCTCCATACTGAGAGCATAAGAGGGTTGTGTACGTTTAGAAGCGCATCATTTCTAGCGGGGCTATATTTTTTTTGGCCAGATCTGTCAATGAACATAGAAGATGTTTCCTATAGGTCAAAGGGGAAATCATAGCAGCAAACAAGGTTTGTGCCTTTTTTGCAAAGACAAGAGAATTCATTGCATTTTGTGTGGCGTTGCACAGAATTGGCAAGGGTTTCATAGTCATCAGTATGGTTTCCTTCACGTATGGAGGATGCTGGAAGTGTGCAAGGGTCTTGGTGAGATGCTCAATGGAAGGCGGAGACACGAAGGTGTGCGGGACGAGGGTTCCATGCTGTTAAGAAGCTGTCAAAGTATGTTTTTGCACTATTAACAACAAGGGGATCATTCCAATCAAGGATGTCCATATTGGGTGCGTCCTCCAACCAAAGGAATCCATGTATATGAGCAGAACCTCGGTTTTTCTATTCATACTTGTATTAAGAAGGGAACCAAAAACAAAACACAAAGTTAAGGAAAATTTCAAAATGCGAAGCAGTAAAACAAAATAAAATGCAAAGAGTGAGAGGAACAAACCTGCACCAGTAATCTTTTGTGTTGAATGTGTTTAGTAGGACCTCTTCAAGGAATATGGTGAATCTATGGTGCATATATAGAGACGTAGTATGTGGATTGGTTATAATGTTATGAATTCTCCATTGGAATTGTGAAGGAAATGAAGTTGGAGGCTGTGAAGACATGAGCATGTGAAGGTCATGCCATTTGGTGTCAGTTGCACTGAGGGTTAAAAAAAGGTTGGGCTACCAAGCTGGGTGAACATATCACACAACTCACCTTGCCTTTTGCTCCAGAAAGAGTGGGTGCCATGCAGAGCAGAGCCAAATCACATGGCATGATTAGCAACACGAGAGTCTGGCAGATGGCTGAGTTGTGTGCACAAAGCTGAGACAATTGTGGGGAGTGTGTCTGCTAGGTTGCATTTAACAAAAAACATCTACAGTATCTTGGCTACGATGGCGCATCATAAGGTTGTACAAGTAGTATCGAAAGCGAGGGTGTTGGGAAAACCTATTATCATGGAATCGGATAAGGTGCAAAGCATATTCTTGCATGGAGACTTCGGAAAGACGAGGTTGTTTTAGCATGGGAACCCCTGTGGGAAATAGCATTGGGAATGCCATTGAGAGGAGCCCTTCTGTATTGTATTCATTTATTGGAGAAATACTAATGGGGGGCCAATCAATTGATGTTGAAGGGGTGGTAGGGGTTGTAGATGCAAACTGCCTAATTTCTTCAGTCTTAGTGTGAGAATCTGTGAGTACAAAAAAAAGGATGAGGTTTCAATGCTTGTTGGAATTGGCATTGAAGGTGTTGCATCATCAGTAGTGGGTGAGGGTAGTTGGAGGTCAGGCCCAGGGGTTGTGGCATGGTGAAGAAGGGAGGACATATCTGTGGGTTCAGGTGGCAAAGCATGTAATGCTTGGAGCTCAAGGTGGACATCCTTGTAATACGGGTCATTGGAGATTTTGAATTCCAATACAGCTAGAACATTTGAACGGCTAACAATGAATTCATAAGGCTTGTTTGCAGCATTGAATTTCCGAACAACAAGGATGTCCAAATCTGTTAAGAGGCGTGGAAGAGAGGTGGATATTGTGGAGATATCTTGTGGGAAGCTAATAGTATGGCCGGAGTATTTGTATTGGCCACCACGTGCATGTGTAACTTGAAGTATTGGATTGACTCGGGAAATTAGTATTTCTTCTATTTGAGTTAGGCGTGCAAGTTCGATCGGTTGGTTTCCAGGATCCATGTTGTTATCTATGGAGAAGCGATGGCCATGTCGCTCATTACTACATCGAGAGCATGTATAGATTCCACTTGAGAAAATTGTTTTCATTTTTGGATATGATTCCTTGCATATGGAGCAAACATGAAGTGGTTGAAGGCGAGAAAGTCGATTAAGAAAGCAAGTGTGACCATCTGGAAAGGGGGTGGTTGGAGGCGGGGGTGTAGTGGATGTGTGCATTGGGGTAGGGTTGATTGAAGCATTGATGTTTCCACACCTAGATTTATAAGTAAGATGTCTATGCACATTTTAACAGTCCTTTGTTTGGCTATAAAGAAGCCTTCTCCATCCATTTATTTCATCACGTGTAGTATTGGGCAACATGGGTTGTTGAAGAGGAGTTTTCCTTGAACCTGGAGAAGACATTGATGGAAATTTCAAATGTTATAAATGTGTAATTGCAAGGAAAAGTTGAGGCATGTACATTAAGAGCAATATATGCAAAGTACAGATAAGAAGGTATGTCGACATATAAAAAAGAATGCATTGTGAAAGTTTTTGTAAGACATAACGTAAAAAGTAGTTTTTGTGATGTATGTGGAGCATTTATGTATGTGAAAAGCAACCAAGGAGCATCATAGTAGGAAAAAGAAATGCACATATATGACATAATAAACATTGTATACATGTAAGAAAATGATAGCTGTTTTATGAATAGATATGTATGGTGTGCTTTAAAAATAAACACGTAACGTATACGATAACACATCTGCCATGTGAGCACAAAATTTACAGTAGCTAATTACATTGCAGATATTTGGAAAAAGACAGGAAAGTAAGAGAAAAGTATATATAAAAGCAATGAAGGAAGGAAAGTGGGGGGGGGGGGGGGGGGGGGATATAGGGATCATGATGAAGGGGAAGAAACATAATTGGGTTGAGCTGAGGTGGAGTGCATTTGGAGAGGTGGGATGGTGTATTGTAGGGTACGATGTGTTGAAGCAAGGATTGAGGGAAGAGCAAGATCTGGAAGGGTGAGTGAAAGTGGTGGTTGCAATAGCCAAGGGGAGGTTAGAGATGGCGTGCAACAGGATGGGTTTGAGTAGTGAGTGTAGATATTTATTCAAGGAGTTTCGTTGATGCAGTAGCATAAGGAAGCTCTTTCGAATCAGCAATGGTTGTCTTCAAGCATGTATTGGAGTTGAAAGTCTCTATCTTAATGGACAAGGTGAACAAGTATCAGCGCGAAGTTATGTGTAGAGAGAGATCCTTTATGGAAGAGGGCTCAGTGGCGAGCAGGCATAAATCCTTTGCAAAGACACCAAGCATTTTGTTCGCTGCATCATCAACAGCTGTGGCCCCGTTGATCTGGCCAGTGTGGTCTTGCAAGAAAAGCTTTAAAATGTACCTGTAGTCACATTCTATGAATTCACCATCACATTTGATGCAATGCCAAGTGTTTAAATCTCTATGTGCAACTTTCTTTATGCATTGAACACCATCAACAAAGAGAGGGCATGTAAGGAAGTGGAAGTCATCCATGTCAATGTCAACAATGGAAGCACGCAGAAAGAACCATAGGGTCTTATCAGAGGGTTGCATGCTTTGCAAGGCGGAAATTGTTTTAGATGGGTGTGTTCGAGACATAGAGCATATGTATTTGTGGCTCAAGGATGGAAACGTAGCGCGAAATCCATGATCAGTGTACCATTTCTGAAGGTGATGGGTTGCCTCAATATCAGGATTGACAAGGATGGTACTACTGGGAACACTTCCAATTGTTTTACCATTGTAATCTGTAAGATGACCACCCTTTATTGCAAGTACAGGTGGTGGTTCGGAGGAGTATAGTGAAGCGACATGTGAACCCTCTGTGTGGCAATGATGACCCCAAAGTGTGACATCAATGCTAAAACAGGATGTGTCTCTGAGGCAAACGGTTCTCCTACTTGTTTCAGAACCGTATTTTTTCCAAATCGTAGATGTGGGCGAGACAGAGCTAACAAGGCCAATTAGGTAAACCATGGAATTTGAAGGTAAAATTTGGAGGTCATTGATTGTTTTAAAGTGGAAGGAATGTAAAGGAATGGAGGGGAATGCATTGAGACAAGGGTGGATGGTTGACGTAGATGAAAGGACAATCTCAAGATGGTTGTTCAAATGGTTATATGAAGGGTTACTTGTTTTGATTGTGCCATTCGAGATAGTGTACACTGTCCCGATTTCAACAAGGGAATAGAAGGTGTCAACAAAGTTGTTAAAGGCAGAGACATGGATCTCTTCTCCAGAACAATCAATAAGGTCAAAGCCAAATAGTTTCCCTGGGCCGCGTTGGTTGGTGTATTCATGGATGGGTGTCTTGGCAAGCACACGACCTTGGATGCACCATTTTTTATGGTTGGGATTGAGTGCTTTGAATGGAATTACAGTTTTTGGCATGGGTATTGGTGTATTTGATGCTTGGGATGAGTGCACATTGCTTTCTTCTATGGGGTGGCTGGATTGGCTAGTTGATGAACCAATTGGAATGCCAAAGCTAGTTGGTAGTAAAAGAGGAATAGGGCTCCCAACAAGGGAAAGCTTGCAGTGGACCAGTTCAAGATCGAGTATTGTAATAGTTCTGTAGGAGAAAAAGGCAAGAATTAGTAAAGGTATTACAAAATTGATGATGTTGGTGGTAGGTAAAAATGTAGAAGCTAAGCTACCTAAGAGCGGGATTAAAACATGGGACAGAAAAGTACGTGTTATTATGGACGACGGTGCAGGTGCACTTGATGAGCTTGATGACAGAGCCTTCTTGGAGTTCTCCATTTGATATGAGGGAGTTGAAGGTAGTTGGGAGCAAAGTGTGGTGCATGTTGCTACCATCTGAGATAGTAATTCAGAAATGTGGAGTAGTTGCATTTGTTGGTCCGAATGGCTGGAGTGAAAAAACCTACAGAAGTGGTTGAAGATGTACAACACCAGACAACAAAGAAGATATCCCATTTTTTGTCAAGGGTGCCTCCATTATGCAGGGAAAACACTAAGAGCAAGAGGAAACAAACTTGTAAGTATATGTTTTTTTTTTGTTTTGTGTATATATACATATATGTAGATATATATACTATTGCACGAGTGACATACAAGGATGCGAAACATACAATGAAACTGTAGAAGGCAGAAGAGTAGAATGTAGAATAGTGGCATATATATATATATATATATATATTTAATATAATGTGAGAAAAAAAAATGCAATGGAACTATGGAAATTTAGGTTGTAAATGCTTAAAGTGTATTAGAGGCATGATCTAGCAAGGAATTTATTGGATACTTTGGGCATTCTCGACATATCCCTTTTGGTCAATTGACTGTCTCATTACGATCTTGATTATGTGTTTTATTGAGTCCAAATCTCGTCACTTCAATACACCCCTCTTTATACTTTTCTGATGCAACACAGTCTATTTGTCCTCTAATCTTCCATATATAGGTTTGCATTCTTTTCCATCAGTGTATAGGGAGGATATTCAAACCAACGATGTGATGTGCAAGTGAACAAAGGGCTTGACTATCTTCTCTGTTTGAATGCAGGTATTTTTTTTCCTTGTGTGTCATCACTATATAACTATGTGTTATTCAAAAGCTTGACTATCATGTGTTATTCAAAAAGGTGAATAGAAATTATATAATTAGTTCAAATAGAGGAAACTATTATTGACATGCTTCTTGATCTAATACCTGTAATATAAGACAATAATCATAATACTAAATTGGAATAATACTAAAAGTAGATACATTTGGGGATCTCTGTGATAGCTGTAAAGTCAGAGATTTCCAACCGCCCAACCAAAACAGTGACAGAAAAGCATAAAGCATGGCAAGGGCAGACTTGTAGCATAATTCATGTAGCAACAGGTCAGGAAATCTAGCTGAAGCAGTTCCTGAGAGACCAAGAAACATATGAATCAGGAGCATAACAAGAAGGATGATAGGCACATCCATGACATCAAAATAACCATTTATTCAAACTAAATGCTTGTGCCTCAAAAAGAGAGTGAAAGGGAAAAGCGCGGCACAAGACAAAACAACTGAAATATCCCATGATCAATGAGCATATAATCTAAAGATCCATAAAATTCCCCATGCCTCGGGGCCAACGAAAGAGCCTGTTTGGAGAGACCGTCATCCTGCTAGTTATGCTCGTGGTAGATATGATGGATGGTCACTAAAGGGACATGATACATCAGAGAAAGAATGTCATCACACCAATGACTAAGAAGTGGGGTGTTCAATGAAGTAGTTCTCTTCACTCAAGAGATGATAACTTGTGAATCCCCAAATCCAGATAACAGAGGGATCCCCAAATGAATGGCAACCGAAAGAAGTGACCAAATAGGCAGAATCTCTAATTTGGTGCTAGTGCATCTATTATCCTAGGTTAAGAGCTTGTTGGCTATTTATAATGATAACACAATAAAATGTTTTTAATCACATAAAATAAGCTTGTGAACATCTTGTCATGGCGATCGCCACTCCCTGCTGTATAAATGGCGTTTATTGGTCAAATTTATCTTGCGTGGGTTTGCACAGAGAAGGTGCATTGTTTCTAGTTATAGGAATTCTGATTCAAAGAGCCAAAAGAACTAAAAAAAAACAGGTATGCAATTTCATTTCTATTGGAATTTGTACCCTCTGCAAGCCATCCATCAATTTCCACAAAACTGCCATTAAAAGAATTGGGCACCGCAGCTGGCATGACCACCAAAACTCTATTCTCGTATACCTTAGAATAATTCAAAACCCTAGAATAATGTGTTGTATTCCAGATATTCAATCTTGTCTTCGAACAGAACATCATATTATAAGGTGGTCTTGGATCACCGAAAATGAAGAACCAAGCTTGCAGGAAATGTAGTGCAACAAAGAAAGGCAAACCCGCAAGACAAGCCCCAGGTTTGAAAATCTATTTGAAACAATTCATGAGAGACCAAGAAACATATGAATCGGGAGCATAACAAGAAGGATGATATGCACATCCATGACAACAAAAGAACCATTCATTCAAACTGAATGCTTGTGCCTCATAAAGAGAGTGAAAGGGCAAAGCCCGGCACAAGCCAAAATAACTTAAATATGCCATGATCAATGATCATACAATATAAAGATCTAGAAAATTCGCCATGCCCTGGGTCCAACGAAAGAGCCTACACATTCATAGCATGCACACACCTCTACCACATTGTTGTCTACAAAGCTAATCTCATGCACCCTCATCATAACTGTCCTAACAGCTTAATGCTGCAATGGATTTGCTGAGTTTACCATAGTGTATCCGCTACGTGTGCCAAAGGAGAACAATGGATGAGCAATCTACGTAAAAACTAACATCAATTGCAAACAGACTAAAAAAACAACACCACAACAATCCCCTACAATAAGGTTACATCCAACACCCTAAACACTAAAATGCTTATCTTCCAAAGCCTATAGATCCTTCTCATTCCATTGTTTTGTATTCACTTCCATAGTGTATCCATTGAGTAATTCCACTTTCACCCTATGTAAATGCTACTGATACAAGAAAAAAAATAAAGCACTAGAACTTGAACTATGTCCCAAATAGCCTAATCGGTAATAGGATCTCAATCCTCTTTTGAACTTCTCAGAATATGTTAAACCACAATCCTAAAAAAGTAGAATCAGGTGAAGCTGTAAGAAATGAGAATCACTTCCAGCACTTGTAGTCAAATTTTCAAACATTAAATACCCTTTATAACACCTCTTTGGTAGCTATCAATGAGTTTCCAAACATTAATACAACTATTAGGAAATCTTTAACTTTTGTAAAAGAGACCCAAGTTTATTCTTGACGCAAATTGTTTACAACAACAGGTTTAAAATATTTATTCCTTTGGCACTGTTTCAAAAGCAAGCACTACTCTTCATCTTTACAAATCGTTACTTACATTCTAAAGAGTCCTAAGTAGTTCAAACATGGGCATTCAGGTTTCTTTATATTGTACAGAAAAAAATTGAATATCAAAGTCTTAAAACACTTAAAATTATGTTTTTCTTATTATCCTAGAAAAATCCTAGGAATATTTAAACTTTGTTTTGCTTATAATTAAAATCCCCAGTATTATGTGAGAAGGCCAGAAGGCTCATCACTTCCACATTTCAACAACAACGCTTTCCCTGATGCAATTTTGTTGGTCAACAAACAAATATGCAACAGCCAAGCCTAATGCAATCCTCTCTAAGTGGATCACTATGCTCTAGCAGCAAGAAAATATGGCATGCAGCACACAGATCAGAGAATGCATGACTTCCAACACTGTACTAAAAGAAAGTTGGCATCTCATATGCAAAAAAACACTGAAACTTGACCAACACATGCTTCAATCCCCACATTGGTTAAATAACCCATCAAGCAGCAAATCAAATTGGATGAACACAACTCTAATAAACAGAAATCTACTCTCACGGACTAAGGATTACACTCTAGAAAAATCCCATGACTATGGACCCCTCTAGTGAGATATTTCATGCATGTACAAGCTCTAACATCATGTTCATGAATGAGAAAGATTGCAACAATAGCACCTAGAGAGACAAAGGAAAAATACACACAAGTACACTTTGTAGCACTGCCTTTACTATGCACCATAAACACACATAAATATTAAACAACTATGGGATTGATAAAACATTCAGCTTCCCACGGATTATGAACAAGTACATTTTAGTTACAAACAATTCAAAGTAAAACTGCCAGCTAGTCGAATGCCCAACTGTATATTTTTCAATAGTTTCCAAACCCACTTCAATTGCACTCCCACTTCATGTTTCTTCCATTTAACTGCCCCTCATTTCACTATTGAAACTTGAGTGACTCGTTTAGTTTTTGATAGAGCTGTAATGTTTCCTGAATGGGGTTTTATGGTTGGAAATAAGAAGTCAAAACTTCAATTTTGAAGAAAAAACTTCAACAAACAAACATGCACTCATCCACAATTAGCTCTCTCCATTGATCCAAGCTAAAAATCTACTGCTCTAAGCTGAAAATTTATCCTAAAAGCGAAAAGTCCTCACTTGTTGCTACCCTTGCTTTTCAATTGAAAATTGAAAATTTGGGGCTTTGGGAGGGCGTGGAGGCTTTAAAAGTAAGTGAGTTCCATTAGTAAAAGAAGAAGAAGAGATGCAGGGATGTCAAGAATGTCTCCCAGTGAAACACAACATTCAATAGTAATCCAAAGTGAGTTCCAATGAGGGAAACGAAAATGGAATCATGGTACTCAAATGCAGTGTGCAATGATAATAAACAACCTAGTTTCTCGGGGCAACATACATTTCTCCAATGTGTGGAAATAACAGCATGGAAATCCCCTACGAGAAGATTACATCGAACACCCTAAACACTAAAATGCTTATCTTCCAAAGCCTATAGATCCTTCTCATTCCATTGTTTTGTATTCACTTCCATAGTGTATCCATTGAATAATTCCACTTTCACCCTATGTAAACGCTACTGATACAAGAACAAAAATAAAGCACTACAACTTGACCTATGTCCCAAATATCCTAATAGGTATCAGGATCTCAATCCTCTTTTGAACTTCTCAGAAAACCTTAAACCACAATCCTAAAAAAGTACAATCAGGTGAAGCTGTAAGAAATGAGAATCACTTCCAGCAGCTGTAGTCAAATTTTCAAACATTAAATACCCTTTATAACACCTCTTTGGTAGCTATCAATGAGTTTCCAAACATTAATACAACTATTAGGAAATTTTTAACTTTTGTAAAAGAGGCCCAAGTTTATTCTTGACGCAAATTGTTTACAACAACAGGTTTAAAATATTTATTCCTTTGGCACTGTTTCAAAAGCAAGCACTACTCTTCATTTGTACAAATTGTTAGTTACATTCTAAAGAGTCCTAAGCAATTAAAACATGGGCATTCATGTTTCTTTATATTCTACAGACAAAAATGAATATCAAAAGTCTTAAAACACTTAAAATTCTGTTTTGCTTATTATGCTAGAAAAAGCCTAGGAATATTTAAACTATGTTCTGCTTATAATTAAAAGCCCTAGTATTATGTGAGAAGGGTAGAAGGCTCATCACTTCCACATTTCAACAGCAGCGCTTTCCCTGACGCAATTTTGTTGTTCAACAAACAAATATGCAACAGCCAAAACTAATGCACTCCTCTCTAAGTGGATCATTGTGCTCGAGCAGCAAGAAAATATGGCATGCAGCACACAGATCAGAGAATGCATGTCTTCCAACACTATACTAAAAGAAATTTGGAATCTCATACGCAAAAAAACATTCGAGCTAAAAAATGGTTATATTTGGGACACCACCATGAAATGTGGGGCACGACACCCTGTTAGAGTTTGTGATAAGGAGAAATTTAGTGGAGATTAGCAAATTATGCATGGCCTAAGATTGCCTCTCAAGCTGTCAATGTCTAATTTTTGGGATTTTCCTTTTGAGGACTTCCTAGTAATGGGTTTTGCAAAATGGTGAGAAATTAAACCTTAAGTGGTGTTTTAACCAGATTTTTGAGAGAACTTATTTACATGACGGGTTATTGGTTTAAGGTTGATGGGGTGTTTAACCGTCCACAAGGGTTGCATTCTTGCTGTGTTTTGGCCCACCTACTACATGAGTTCAAAGGGATGGACCGAGTGCAAGTCCCTGGTGATTTGGTGGAACAGATACTAATCGTACTTGCCACCTTAGTCTAATCTTTGCAGTGAAGCCCTCAAAGTATCATCTTTGTTAAAGCACTTCTTAAAAAAGTACTTGTTTCTAGGATACTCCCTTTTTATCCAAATGGAAGCGTGTCTTTTTACAGACGGTAAACCCTCCCACCCTTCCAGGGTTGCTGGTAACTCTCCAGTATCATTTCAATTATCTGCTCGAAGGCCCAATTGATACAATCATTATTTGGCACAAGGCTCAAGATCATTAGCCATATGTTGTACTCCACGCATGGGAGCAATTGGCTGTGAGGATTGGAGAGTGGTCTTGAAATAATAGCAAAAGGTACCAGTGGAAATAAAGGTTGGAGAGAATATAAAGAATGCTCACTTCATCCACTGTAGTAAATGGGATCAAATAAGATGATAATGTGGAATGGAAGACAATGAGAACCAGGAGGGGTTTGCATGGCATCAAAATAAGATTTTTTTGTTGAAGGGTCAAATGCCAAGCATACAAGCTTCATCAATAATTGGCAACAACAAAAACAAAATTCTATGATAATGTGCACCCACCAAAGATAAGCTAGTAAGGACATGTTATTCTACACTAGTGTGAAAATTGATGTAGGTAAAAACAACAAAGATTATCATAGCATACCTTCTCTGGGGCGAGTCTGTTTGTAAATTTAAAAACAATTAAAATAATTAGAACTAAAACGCAGATTATTTCCACAATAACATGTAAAAATTGACATGTTTGTACCATCAAAAGCTTGTTGATATCAATCTTCAGACAGGAATATACAGTGTTGAATAAATTTTATTATCTTAAAAATAAAATGTATTCCAAAAACTGGGAACACGCATATAAATCTATTGAGGTTTGCCAAATCTTGAAGTGGTTCAGAACCTACTATAAAAATATTCATGAAGCTTATTGAACTATGTATGACATTATTTAATTAGTATAACACTGGTGACAAACCAATATTGATCAAACCATCAAGATTAAAAAAGATAAATAAGAGCACGGTTAACTTGCAAGTACCTACATATAATAAGAATACAAAGAAATAGAAACACCTATAACAATTGATGAAAACTCAAAATCTGGAAAGACTATTTCTAGACAGGAACATAATCAAAAACTTATAGAACCTGTATATAACAAGAATATAAAGAAATAGAAACCTCTATAACAATTTATGAAAATTCAAAATCTGGCAAAGCCTATTTCTGGACAGGAACATAATAAAAAACTTACATAGTGCCACTTACAATTTCTGTAGGTAAAGAGAAGCATAGATTCATCATTTAAAACATAGGTGTATACTCTCACTACTTTAAAGATCTAGGATTAAGATGGGATGTATGCTACTTTGTTCTATATTCTTTATATTATCATAATCAATGGTCAAGTTTTTATGTTCTTTTCTTTTTACAATATGTGTCTGACCCTACCTGTTTGTTTTTATTAGTTTACGTACCCAAAAGCATGGTACATCTCTTCCACCTGGGCTCTAGAGTGCACTTAGCTTCTCTCAGTGCAATTAGACAAGCTTTGTAAGTTAAGAAACCATACACTACTTCACCAAACCCAAAAATTAACAAATTATGAATTGACTTGAAATATTTTTGCAGGAGATTGTTAAGCTACGACGTCAAGGACAAATGACAAGTTCCAGCATGCAAATAGATCTAAAAGAAGAGGCTTCGAGAAAGCTAATGGAAAATATTAGAACTATTATATAGGAAAATGACATATCTAACAATAGCCTGTGGAATGCAGTCCATTATGAACTACATTTAACAATGGGACAATTTGCACGGGTAGTCTAATTAGCATAAAATTGGAAAGGAAATTTTCCCTACCATAATTTCTTGAGAATTCTGTTTAGGATAGGATATTTTTCATCCCTGTGTAACTCGTGCCTTATGGTGGGACAAAGAACAACACGATTTTAACCCTAGATGGGGCATTGACAGTCCGTCAATCCCACAAACAAACCAACAGACCTGTAGTTTACAAATCTTGTTCTGCTCAAAACATGGTTGCGTTACAATGTTGTGATGACCGCGCAGCGAGAGCCTTGGAATTTTTGGTCAAGGTCACCTTGGAGTGATAATTACAGTGTTTTCAATAGAATAATGTCAGTCCTACTCACGCGCTAAAGAACAATTCCTTAAGGAACCACTAGGAATAGTGGTAAAGGAACTTATCACTTTGGTCAAAATTCTTCTGGTAGATAAAGAGCTACTACCCACCCAGTAAGGTCCTTAAATCTATACGCTATCCAGTCCTTAAACCCTAGCAAGCACTTGATGTCGGGCGGGAGGGAGTAAGCACTCAATGCCTTCCTTCCATCTGTCTATAATAAATTACTGGTTTATGAAACCCTTAATCAGGAAAGGAAAATTTAGGGTGTTTGGGATTATCATACAATGAAATGTAGGCATGAATTGCTATTGCAGAGCGATGCAAAATATTCTAAGCTATTTAGGGGTTTCGAAATGAAATTGCGTACCTGTGTTTTTGTAGTTCTTTGGCTCTTTGAATCAGAATTCCTGCAACTTCTCTGTGCAAACCCACGCAACTTCTCTGTGCAAACCCATTTATGCAGCAGGGAGGGGCGATCGCCATGACAAGATGTTCAACCACCTCCAAACCAAGAATAAATGCCAAACCAAGGGAAAAACATTGGTCTTTCACATAGGACGGGCTCTCCAAATATCGCCCACGGCTCTCCAGAACTGCCGGACAAGTGCGGTTCTGACAAACTCAACACTCACGGCAAAGCCCATGAACAATGAAAAATGAAACTTCTAGGCGAAATGGGCGCTTCTGACAGAATCAACAGTCAACAGTCACCGCAAAGCTAGATTTTAATGTTTTTTCTTTCAATCTTGTGTAGGTATGGGAAGAGGTATGATTCAGTCCACGAGCTTCTACACATATTCAATGCTTTCGTGAAGAACATGGAGTTGATCGAATAAATGGTATGGGAAGAGGTACAATTCAGTCCACGAGCTTGTGCACAGATTCAATGCTTTCGTGAAGAAACAACATGAAGCTTCCTTATACTTTGGCAATAAATGGTAAATCAAACACACGGCGAAACCTTGAAACATGCGACGTAACCAGCGGATTGAGAATACCACACATGGAGGACTACCGAATCGCCAACAGGACACGCGGAGGAGCCGGGTTGGGTGCATCGATGACGAAAGCTACAGTTGTCTTCTGAACTTTTTCGGAGAAAAACGCCTAACGGCGTAATAAATTTCATTTCAAAACATGGCGGACTTAAACCAAATTAGAAAATCCCGCGTATAAATAAGTGTAGTGAAATTCTCATGATCTGATTTAAATAAATACGATGATAAGCGGCTGCAAAATCTACATAATATCCCGACAGAAGACCATTATGCTATGAAATTGCTGGGAAAACCACAAGAGTATGCATAAGAGCATACTCCAACAAAGAGTAGCAGTAGGAAAGCAAGTCAATGAGTCATCGAAAACACTACAAATTTCCTACCAATGTTGGGATAAGTTAGAAACCCTTAAATTACTAAATCTTAGAGAAGATTTTGAAAATATGTGGGTGAAAGATTCAAATTTAATATAATCTCTTTATACTCAATTTGGTGGAATCAAATTAAGTCTCATGGAGAAACCATTGATGATAGGAAGCTTATTGGAAAGGTAGTAGAATTCCTCCTCCTTAATTTGATCCTTTACATGTGATTTTTGAAGAAACCAAATATTTGACCTAATTCATTATTGGTGAGTCACAAGTCTCACTCAGCAATCATGAACACATATTAAACAAATCACATACATCATTGGAAAATGCATTTGCAACAAAATCATCTATAATCCATGTAAGAGGAATGGGGATATTTAACCATAGAGGCTGACGAAAATGTTTTTCTAGAGATCGACCCAGTTGTAGTAATGCAAATGTTTTCGGTAGAGGTCAAAATCAAAATCCCAGTTTTCCAAGTGGCTTGGGATTTGACAAATCGTGTATATGATTCCATTATTGTAAGAAGTTTTAGCATTATGGATATGAATCTAAAAATAAAAAGATGACCGGAATAAGCAAGGTCAAAATTAGTCAACACCAACACTTCCAATAAAACAATGTTTATGGAATGCACTTCCCTACTTGAATGTAATATTCTCCAAGAAAGTCCATGCGATATATGGTATTCAGACTTAGGTTGTACCAATCATATGACAAGAAATCCAGAAATTTGTTTTCTAGTATGGATAAATCAATTCAAGCTAATGGCACACTTGGTAACAATATCCAAGTCACTATTTTTGGTAAAGACAATGTTGACATTCTCAAATGGAACACTTGGTAACAATATCCAAGTCACTATTTTTGGAATATACAATGTTGATATTCTAACAAAAAGGGAGACGTAGAAAATTATGCATGATGTATATTATGTTGTAGGCCTAAAGCATCATTTAATGAGTCTTGGTAAATTG
>LPNX010356940.1:1829-12639 GCA_001517045.1 Pseudotsuga menziesii | reverse complement strand
ATTCTTGCATTGATAAAGACCAGACCCATGACTGAAGAAATCAAAGCAAGAATTTATGACTTGAGGCAAACAATAGTACAATATGAGGTAAGTGGCGTCTCTAAAATATTATACGAACTATTCCCCAAGATATTCATTTATGTTATTTTAGTTCTCTATTTTCGATATGATCTAATCAATTAAATTTTTATTTTTTGTAGGAATTTTTTGAGACAACACATGTGCATCAAGTACAGTATGTAGATGTTGGTATTGGTATTGGTGATGGTTCAAAACAATGTCAATATATTGTACCAAAGAGGCTATTTGACTCTCCTAAATAGCAATGCCCTTTAGATGCTATGACCTTACCGGATGTTGGAGATCAGGAGGGTCCTTCACCCAATACTACTTCATGGGATGTTAGAGAGGAGAGTAGCATTGAATGTAAAAGTTGCTATCCTAGAGCAGTACGTGTGGTTAGCAAGAGATCATTTCCCATTACCCTCTTGAAAGACAAGTACTGTGTTCCAATAAAGATACCAAATATTGTAGGTATTATTTAATTAATTCAGTTTTTTTTCATGTAATTCAAAGCCACATACTTGGAATCATTTTTAATTAATGATCATATTGTTTTTGCAGGAAATAATGTTTTTTATAAGAACCTACATGAGAAGACTTCAGATATTTTTGGGCCCACCATTCATACACAGTCGAATGCCCAAAATTACAAATTGAAATATGATTTGATGAACCACATGGTTAACTTGTTTGGTGATACCTTCAACAAAAAAGGTGTCACCGCAGCAACTAGCTTAAATTTGAAATATGTCAGGGAATATTATAGGTACAATTTGCACATTAACACTAAGTATGAGTTTCCTTCGATGGTTCCAGAGAAGGAGCGGAAGGATCTCATGAATGATGCAAAGGAGAAGGAATTGGGAAAACAAGGAAAGTCTCGGCCAATCGGTTCAAGAAGGTATGTCACATATCATATTTTCAATGAAAAATGTTCAATATTTTTTTTACTCTTAAATATATTTAAGGTGCGATATCTAACATATTTGAAACCTTTCATAGGATCCTCGACACATCTAAAGAGAAAAAGGAAAGGGTAGAAAAACATGGGCATTACAAACTGGGCCAGGGTGGATATCAAAAACTAAGAGCATGAATTGTAAGAAACGAATGATAATTATTTGTAGCCAAATTTTATGTAACTGTATAAGCGAACAAATAATTTATTTACCAGTGTAGCAAACAAATAATTTTTATGGTGCTATGCATTGCAGGGAAGTTCCTTTCAAGAAGAATCCACTGAAGAAGACTTGAGGCTTGGCTTCAAGTATGGTTTTCAACATGTGTTGGTACGCCGAAAAAGCTTGGGGTGAACCCCAATTTCCCATTGATGCACACAGAGGTAAATAAAACAATATGTGCATGTTCAATTTGCTCACATTACTTTGGATTTGAATTCTATGTTATGTCAAATTTGTATATGTGAAAAATAAATTTCTTTTTTGGTTTTCAGAGTGAGAGCAACAAAAGCAACGATTGTAGCAGTACCGAACATGTACCACATGATGGTGGGGAGCTGCCTCATATTGGTGGCGAGCATTGCAGCCATGATTCAGGTATGTATGCTATAAAATAGAAGTATTTATTATGATTTCAAATATATAATTGATGACATGTAGTAATAAATTTTCTTCTGTGAATGGAAGAGCATGTACCTGCTCATGTTCAAATGGAAGAGGAACTAATGGCAGAACCAATGAACACTCTAACTATATTAGCTAGTCAGGAAAAAGGTAAAGATCATTGTAATGATCTTGTAAATAATGATGCCCCTCTCCAGCAACCTCCATTCCCTACTATTTGACGTACCATAAGTTTGGTATGGGAGAACATGCCCACACAATCAACAGAAAGAGAGGGCACAACAATTTCAACGTTAAATGACAACGAATTAGATGTTCCCATCTTGGACTTGATGAAAAAAAAAACACAAAAAATGTAGTTGTGTACATTTAAGATTTGTATTTGTATTAGTCGATGCATAGATTATTTTTTATAATGTGTGACATATTTTGAGGACTATGGTTATCCTCAAGGGGTTGGATACCCCTTCCCGAGTTAACCTGAGGAAGGTGAGATGACGACATGAGCTTCCTTATCCAGTGATGATGATTATGAACTTCCAATATTTGCATGAGACACATGATACGTATGGACACATACATTTGAGAAGGTCTGGAAACCTACCCTCACGTTGACTTGATGTGCATGAGCCTAGTATGATGTCATGTTGTGTTGTTATGTTACGTTGACTTGTATGTGATGTTTATCCTTGTGGTGACTCATGATTGACCCTTGCATGGTAATGTTGAGCTATAAAACCCTTAAATGTTGGCGTCCATCTTGTTGATGTCTAGCGTGACCCCTTAGGGGGGTTTTCCACCCTTTCATTGAACTTAATAGCCCTCCTTAGGTGCCATCCACCATAGTGCTACCATATGTGACTTTTTTGGAGTTCTTTGCTGTCGTTTTTTATTGAGAGTTGGTCATACTGTTGTGCTGCTACTATTTTTTATTTGTGAGGGTTGGATTATCTATTTTAGGATCTTTTCCGGTTCTTGGTTCTCTCCTTTCATATGTATGTTTGTCTAGTTCAATAGCATACAAGTAGGCTAACCTAAGATGTTGAAGTCTGTTTAGAAGATTTTTTTCTGAGGATAAGGGATCTCTGCCCTAACATCTTGTTTTGAGTTATCTTGTGTTGAGTTTATAATTGGTTAAGATCTTATATATCATGCTACTATTATGTATTGTTGTATTTCATTAACAACTTAGATATAATATACATCGCTACTCTTATTACTGTTATTGTTTTAAGTACTTTAATGGTTATTGTAACTCATTGTTTCTAGGACATGTCGGACATGAAGGATATTGAGGTACGGTCTTTCTATGTTGGACATGCTTGTCTCATTGTTTCAACTTTGAGTTTGAATATTTGATAAAAATAATTATAAAATACAAATGAGCTGAATCTGCCTGAGAGTTTGCATCTTTTCTCAAAATTAGCTGAAATGTACATTAAATTTTTTTATGGATCTTGTGTATTTAGAGTGGCGCTTGTGTAGTCTAGTGAATTAACCCTAGTTAGTTTGCTTTCCTTTGTTAATTTGTTGTTCTTTCCTATCAATTGATTGAGTTGTGAATGCTTTGTTCTTGTGTAGGATCTAGCAGGCTTATTTGACTTGTTAGTCATTACTTTCTCTTGATTAGTTTGTGAGGGTTTGGAGGTTTTGATGAATGTTTTTTTCTCAGGAATTTTTTGGGGTTTGGGATGAGTGAGAGAGCCTCCCTTGTCACACTTAGACCCTCAAATTGGGGGCGTCTTTGTAAAGTGTGAGCCTATGGTTGGGTCGAAAACCTCTATATGAGAATCATTCTGCAAATTTGATCCCAAATTAAGTATTTTCTCCTTTGATGTTTATGCAAATGCACCCTTATTTCCCTATTCCTCTTTATTTCCACAAGACATCATCCAAGGTGCTTTTGGTGTACATCCTGTTACTATCTATATTGCATGGGTGTCAACCAAGGAGTTCTGAATATTTCTGGGCATAAAATAAACCTGTAGCAGCATTCTAGGAATTAATTTCTCAAATCTTAGTATCCTAATGTGTGTGAAATAACATCAACAAGTATGATCCCTCAAGTCTGGGAAAACCTGGATGTGAAAGCAACCTTAATTCTCCATGATTGTGTATCTAATCCGCAATGAAGAGCGTAATTTTTAAATTTGGGTTATTTACAATTTCGAGGAGGACATTAGTTTCAAGGACGACATTTAGTCTCTAATACTCATTGTCTACTAACATCATTGTAAGAGCCTAGAGGTATTCCTAGATTTGAAGTATAATCTTTGCTGCGAATTCTAGGGTAAAATAGCTAGTCTCAAACATCTCACCAACCTACTAGTATTTGGCACCACTGGTGAAAATGCTAGATGCAACAAGTTCCTTATTAGTTGAGTGTATGTGAACAACTTGTGGCATAAATCTACTTTTGTGAGATATTACTTTTCATCGATTATGAATATATATGTGAGACAAATTAAATATCTTGAGATGAGCAGACTATCAAGGTTTCAGGGAAAGCAATTAGTCTACATATTGATATGGGGAGCAATATGGTTAGATAAATAAAAGAAAATAAAGTGAAGCAGCATTGTGATGTTGTCATTGATGCATGCTTACCTTTCAATTGTATGCTTGATGATGCATTCTTTTTTTTTATGAATTTACTTGAGGATGTATGCTTGATGATGCATGCTTACCTTTCAATTGTATGCTAGATGATGCATGCTTACATTTTATGAATTTAGTATATGATGCATGTCATTGATGCATGCTTACCTTTCAATTGTATGCTTGATCATGGCATCATAGGTGCACTAAAAATGCCCGCAGGTAGTTAAATATGCCCACATTTAAGTTGTAGAATACATTTACATCAATTCTGTTAATTGGATAAGCAGCTGATTTGGAAAAATGTTCACAGCCTATTGAGAAATGTCCACAACCATTTTGAAAATGATCGTTGGACTAATAAAATGCCCGCACTACCATATAAAATTCCCACAAAAATTCCCAAAAAGTTGAATATGGTTATATAAAGAAAAGGAAGTAAAGTAAAGCAGCATTGTGATGTTGTCATTGATGCATGCTTACCTTTTATTAATTTACTAGATGACTATTGATACATTCATTATGTGGGCATGTCCTTACATGTCACATGATTTTCAATGATCTACTAGCGTTTCGACTATTTTCCTGCGGAAATATTTCCACCTCTATTTCATGCATTCTGAGGTTCAACGACCATTTATCTATTACCCTATGGGCATGTTTAACTAGTTGTTTGTATTTTATCTTAGTATTGCAAGCATAATGCAATACTTGCGGGCATTATGTACATTAAGTGTGGGATTTAAATGTCTTCAAAATATTTCACTAAATCAGAGTTATAACTGAAAGAAGGGTTGATAGGGTAGAAATATGGTTAGATAAAGAAAAGGAAATAAAGTGAAGCAGCATTGTGATGTTGTCATTGATGCATGCTTACCTTTTATAAATTTACTAGATGACTGTTGATACATCCATTATGTGGGCATGTCCTTACATGTGACTGGCATATAGTATTCATGTGTGGGAGCTTGCATACTTATGTGGGCATGTCCTTACATGTCATGAGAATTTCAATGATCTGTTGGCATTTCAACACCTCCTGTTGGCATTTTTCCACCTCTATTTCATGCATTTTGGGGATCAACAGACATTTATATATTACCCTATGGGCATGTTTAATTAGCTATAGTAATTTTATCTTAGTCTTGCATGCATAATGCAATACTTGCGAGCATTATGTACATTAAGTGTGGGCTTTAAATGTCTTCAAAAGGTTTCACTAACTTGGAGTTGTACCTAGAAGCAGGGTTGATAGGAAGTAAGTGAAGTATTTTTTGTATAAAACCATCCATCCTAATCAATCTGTGGTGGGAATATAGGAGAAAACCCTGAGTGTATCTATCAATAAAACCCCGACTGCAATTTATGGAGGGCAGATAGGAGCAACTCTCATACACACAAAGAATTATATCTTTTGCTATAAAATGATTTAATGGATTAAATGAAAGTAGTTGACTTACCGAAGACATCTCTGTAGAAAAAATAATACTTATACTGGATCTACTACTGGTTTTTTACCACCTGGTCCTGAAGATGCCTTAGACTATGCTTTTCCTGAAGCCTTAGTGACCTTCGCCTTTTCTTATGGCTCTTGATCTCAATTTTCCAATGTCCCTCTGCGTAGCTTTTGGAGATCAAAAGGGGGTGGACAACCTTGAGGATAGAAAACCCCCAAATTTGGGATACCATTAAAATTGAGTTGAAGCCCGACACCCACCCAATAAAAATCATCTTGAAGGAAGAACTCATACTGTAAAAATTGATTCAAACAAGAAATTGATTTGTGTCTGGTGCAGCTTAAGGGTTTCTCCACACTGACAAGATAGCTTTGTTGTTGTGTCAAGGAAGGGATTCGCTGAACAAACAAGAGTTTCCTACTCTGCAACCTTGGAACCTCCTCTACGACCTTGGGCCTAGTTCATGGGTGAGGTAACTGAAAAACCTCCTCTGCAACGTTGGAAACTCCTCTACGACCTCGGGCCTTGTTCGTGGGCGAGGTAAGTGAAAGATGTAAAATTTTGTTGTCGCGACAAGGGGAAGGTAAGATGGATAGTTTTAACTATTTGTTTTTTTTAATGTTTATTAAGTATCGCTTTCGTCGTAGTCGGAAGGATTATCATGATCATTGTATTTATGGTCATCATCATCATCATAGAGAACATCATCATCAATAGATCCTTTCTTGAAAACAATTCTTCATATGAGTGTAATATGGTGACCATTTCGAAGTTTGACACACAGAGGATGCTTAATAAAGACCCTCTCATGTTTCTTATTTCCCATGCCATTATAAAAGGCCATACTGCAACATGAAAAACCAAAATAGTGGGTGAAGGTATGAAGGTATTGTGAATTAGGGTGGTTTATTTTTGTTTTTGGGATCTATGAATATGGGAGGGATTTATTTTTCGTGCCTAGGGATACATCCACTATCAAGAAGACTTTCAGCACATTTAAAAGGAGCACAATATGAGAGATGGTGTTTTATCCAAAGAAGCACTTTCTCTTGAGATGGGAAAACTGTCCTATATTGAGATGTTGGATGGAGAGCGATACCATCATGTTCTTTTAAGTTATGTTATTCAACATAATTGTTGTGGATTACTCATCTTTCTTAGAAAAGATTCAAGTTTTTTTTAGCCTTTGACTATGCTCTACTGACTGCTCCTTTGGATGAGCTTTTTTCATGGCATATAAATTCCTTACTTCGGGGGGATTTTCACTTTACCCCCTAGGTGATTCCTTGGATAATCCTTCAGGGCTCATTATGTGCTTCTTTTGATTGCGTGGAATGTCTTTTTGGTGCTGGATTGAGGCTTTATTTTGTACACCCTTTGATGATGGGTTGTAGGATACGTTTTTGACATAGACTGGGTACTTTGTATTGACAGAAGTATAAGATACAAGAGATTTTTGAAATTATTAAAACGAATTGAAAATGTAATTTTGAAGTTATAGAAATTTTTTGTTGTTTTTACCAATTGGGCAATACTACAACATGAAAAAACAAAATAGTGGGTGAATGTATGAAGGTATTGTGAACTAGGGTGGTTTATTTTTGTTTTTGGGGGCTATGGGTATAGGAGGGATTTCTTTTTTGTTCCTCAGGATACATCCACTATCAAGAATAATTTCAACACATTTAAAGGGAGCACAATATGAGTGCTAATGTTTTATCCAAAGAAGCACTTTTTCTTGAGATGGGAAAACTGTCCTATATTGAGATGTTGGATGGAGAGTCTATTGGAAGCGATGCCATCCTGTTCTTTTAAGTTATTTTATTCAACATAACTGTTGTGGCTTACTCATTTTCTTAGAAAATATTCAAGTTCTTTTGAGCCTTTGACTATGATCTATTGAATGCTCCTTTGGATGATCCATTTCCATGGCATATAAATGCTTACTTCAGGGGGATTTTCACTTTACCCCCTAGGTGCTTCCTTGGATAATCCTTCATGGCTCATTATGTGCTTCTTTTGACTGCATGGAATGTCTTTTTGGTGTTGGATTGAGGCTTTGGTTTGTACACCCTTTGATGATGGGATGTAGGATACGTTTTTCACATAGACTAGGTACTTTGTATTGATAGAAGTATAAGATATAAGATATTTTTGAAATTATTAAAACCAATTGAAAATGTAATTTTGAAGTTATAGAAAGTGTCTGTGGTTTTTACGAGTTGGGATTCCATGATAAATTTACATTCTCTGTATCTTGTTGATTCCATTTGTTATTTATTATTTTAAAAGTGGATAAAATTGTGAAAAAGGTAACAATAGTGATTCGCCCCCTCCCCCCCCACTTCAGTATTGTCCAATATTGTAGCATTTAAATGATTATGGTTATTAATGTTTTTGTTTTCATTACTTTAATGATTATTAATGAAGCTCTCTATTTTACTGTACTTTGCTGATTAAAACAATTAATATACCCATATTTGTTCTTTTTACAATTTATATGCAAGATGTTTGTTCAGTTTTGTTGCATAGATTATTTTTTAATATGTGTGACATCTTCCGAGGACTATGGTTATCCTCAAGGGGCTGACCACCCCTTTATAAGTTAACCTGGGGAATATGAGATGACCACATGATATTCCTTATCCAGTGATGATGATTATGAGATTCCACTCTTTGCATGAGACATATGACCACATATAGTTTAGAGGGTCGGGTAACCTACCCTCACGTTGAACTGATTTCCAAAATTCCTTGTCCTTTTTTCCATGTCATCATCCTTTGTCATCATCCGTTATCATAAACAGTCATATAGTAAATTCATACAAGGTAAGCATACATCAATGACAACATCACAATATTGCTTCACTTTAATTGATTTTCTTTATCTAACCATACTACTCCCCATGAAACCTTGTTGGTATGTTCATCTCAAGATATTTAATTTGTCTCACATATATATTCCGAATCGATGAAAAGTAATATCTCACAAATGTAGATTTCTGTAAACATATTGTACCTAATGTATTTCTGCATTTTACTTCATCTATTGCTATGGCTTCCTGCGGGATTTTTTCAACCTTTTGTGCATTTCTGTGGACATTTGTCTCGACATGCGTGCATATGTTTGACACATGTGGGAATTTTATGAGGTAGCATGGGAATTTTATCAGTCCAATGGGAATTTACAAACTGGCCGCAGGGCATTTCTCAACAGGTTGCATAAATTTTCCCAAATCAACTACTTATCCAAATTGGAGAATTGATGTAAGTGTATTCTAAAACTTAAATGTGGGCATATTTAACTAGCAGCGGGAATTTTTACAAGGTGCGACCATTTTTACTCTGTGACACTGTGGGAATTTTTATTTCTCTATTTCACTATGGGAATTTTTAACTAGATGGGGGGATTTTTACTCTCAATCACGGGCATATTTGATGCTTGAGGATATTATTGAGGCCTGACTGGAATTTGTCAACTCCAATTTCAGACATATTGGGGACCCTGCATGCATTTTAATGACATCTCCTTCACTCATGCAAGAATTTTTCTTCCACCTGCGTGCATTTTTCTGAATCTTACCCACAAGTATTGCATTATGCATGCAATACTAAGATAAAATTCCCGCAGCTAGTTAAACATGCCCACATGGAAATTTTGAACATTTTTTGCATTTCTGGAGGCATTCTTTACATTATCTAAGAGGATGAGCCAAAAAATGTTTTGAACACTTGTTCTAAACTTTGCAAGACCTATCCACGTCAATTGCTTTCTGCATTCTTCCACCCTTGCGTTCACCTTAAGATCCCTTGTTAGGTGCCATCCACCATATTGCTACCTTATATGACATTTTTTGGAGTACTTTGCTTTCATTTTTTATTTTTTGTTGGTCGTACTGTTGTGTTGCTACTATTTTTTATTTGTGAGGGTTGGATGATCTAATTTACATTCTTTTCCAGTTCTGGGTTCTCTCCTTTGACAAGTATGTTGGTTTAGTTGAGTCTCATGCAAGTAACCTAACACCAAGAGGTTGAAGACTATTTAGAATCATTTTTTCTGAGGATAAGGGAGATTTGCCCTAACATTTTATGTTGAGTTTATAATTGGTTCAAATCTAATATATCATGCTACTGATTTGTAATGTTGTCTTTCATTAATAACTTAGATCTGATATAGATCCCAACTCTTATTACTATTATTGTTCTAAGTACTTTAATGGTTATTGTAACTCATTGTTTCTAGGACATGATAGACATGAAGGATATTGAGGTATGATTTGTCTATGTTGGACATGCTTGTCTCATCATTTTAGCTTTGATTTTGAATATTTGAGAAAAATAATTATAAAATACAAATGAGTTGAATCTACCTGAGAGTTTGCATCTTTTCTCCAAATGAGTTAAAATGTGCATTAGACATTTTTTGGATCTTGTGTCTTTAGAGTGGCACCTTGTGTAGTCCAGTGAATTGAAATATAGATAAGGTCCTGCTCTTGGTATAGGACTAGGATGGGGTTCTACCAAGGTAAGTAATTTTGAATTTTCTCCTATTGAATTCCTTTGAGCCTAAAATTTTGGTGAATTTTCAAATATGGAGTGTGACATTTATTTTTCATTGTTTTTCACTAAGTTTCCTTCCTCTACTCTTCAAGTATTTCTAAAAAGGGTCAAAGTCTTAAGGCTACGAATACTTCCTTCAATTGCTTCAAAAGCTCATTGGTCACGACNCATTTATTTTTCATTGTTTTTCACTAAGTTTCCTTCCTCTACTCTTCAAGTATTTCTAAAAAGGGTCAAAGTCTTAAGGCTACGGATACTTCCTTCAATTGCTTCAAAAGCTCATTGGTCACAACTGATTACTCAACTTATGGAATGCCAAGTCTATGGTGAGTATCAGCAGCTGATTCATAAATTTTTCATTTTCATCCTTTATATTGTTGTTATGGGTTTAAGATTCAACAAGGGAAGTCTCACTGTCAATCTCCTTGAACTCTTCAATNAGTCTCACTGTCAATCTCCTTGAACTCTTCAGTAGTTTTAGCTCTTATTAAATCATAACCTACCAAAATTTTCTTCTTATTTTCAACAGGTCTTTTGACTGTGTCAGTC
>LPNX010356898.1:325849-393164 GCA_001517045.1 Pseudotsuga menziesii | reverse complement strand
TAATGACTCCTCAAAAATTACTAACGATGGAACATAGGGTGGATAAAATATCCATGTTATGTGGTTGTCATGCCATGACTGGGTAATGTGGTTACTCAACAATGTGCTTTTTCAACTAGTTAGTGGATTGGAAATAGGAGATTATTGCTTCCAATTTACATTACCCAGTCATGGCATGATAGCACACAGTTGTGGTTGTATTTTCCATGTTATGTGGTTGTCTCATAGCCCAATACTCATGGAATTAATTTTATGTAAAGCCTTTCATCTCATTAGCTAATGGATGCCCTCAAAAACTTATATGAATATAATTGATATTTGTTTAAAGGAAAAATGGGGTTTATATAATATGTTTGAAAGCATGATACTATTATATATATTAGAAAACCAAACACAGAAAGAAACCTTGAACTAAAATACATAACTACAAGAGGGAAAATGGTAATTTTGTTATAAAAATGAAGAGAGGGTATAGGAATCAACCAATGGTGGGTGTGAAATCTCCTCCCTTCCACTTGAATCAGCTCCAAACGCTCCAATGCATGTCCAAATCTCGCTCCAAACGCTCCAAACGCTGCGATGCCCGTCGAAATCGCGTTTCTGATAATGAAAATGGGCTCGGGACTGTGTATTTTTTTTTTTTTAATTTTCATATCGCGTGTGCGTTTTATAACTACAAAATGCGTGCGCGTTTTGTAGTTATATAACGCGTATGCGTTTTATAGTTATATAACGCGTGCGCGATCTGTTTTCCTATCCTACATGTTTTATGACATGTCAGGCTGGGGTTGAACCATACCAAGTGCTATGTCAGGCTCGGGTTGATGTATTTTTTGGTAGCATGATGTTGTTTTTGAAAACTAGGATTGCATCTTAAAGGTCCATCATCTTCTTGCACTGACCCGTGCATGGATTCATTGGACTCATTGCGTGGCATGCTAAGAGAGGAGGAGTTTATTAGGTGTTCAACTAAACTTTAATCTCTTTTTTTTGAATTATCATGTTTTACTTTTGTCAAATCTAGCAATTTTTTAATAAATTTTTTGAATTGGTTTTTGAATTACCAAGTTTAACTTTTATCATAATTTACCAATAGATAACCAATATTTCTCCAAGTCCCACGAACTACACTTAGCCACGTTTTTTCCAACTACTAGTATGTCAACTTATTACATCAATAGCCATTTTTATTTGAGATTTTGGGTAGACTGCGACCTATGATTTTTCAACTACGGATGAGGATGAGACAAGTGCATCGTCAATATTGATTCTATGGAATTCATTCAAAGTTTGAAATAAAAAATTATAAAATAAAAGAATATAAAAAATAACTGGTACGTAGCTGATGACTGGATAACTTGTAGCAATGCATGGATAACTTATAGTCGATGAATGTATAACAATGCATGGATAACTCATAGTCGATGAATGTATAACTAACAGTTCATGGCAGATAACTACAAGAATGTGAGATACAAATAAAAATAATACAAAAATAACTCTTAGTTGATAAATAGATAACATGAAGAATGTGCGTGATACCATGTAGTTAGGCATGAATAACTCAGAGTTGAACATGTTTAACTAGAAGAATATGAGGAATAAAAAAATATTTCCAAATTGTCTTCCATTCCATAACAATCTCTCAACCATTTGATCCTGTGGAAGTGAACCAACCACAAACTATGTGGGTGTTCTAGTCACATGTAAAGCGAGCTATTTTTGATATTTTTTATTTAGAATTTTGAACGATGTTTCCAATCTAGGAAAAGCCTAAATGGTAGTCCAACCCAAGATTCTAAGATATAAATGCTTATTAAAGTAAAAGTCCTATAATAATTATTTTATATAATAAATATAAATTTGTAAAACAATTTTAAAAATCATAAAATGATTATATATATATATATATATATATATATATATATTACGCATATAGGTTTCTATATCTTAGAATTTTGGGGTGGACTACCATCTATGTTTTTTCATTTATGGAGGAGAATGAGACAAGTGTATTGTCCATATAGATTCTACGGGCATCATCCAAAATTAATAATTAATAATTTCAAAAAAATAAAATAAAAAATAGTTTAATTAACATGTGATAATTATAGTTAGTGATAGTCATAAAAATTATAGTTAATATTCAACTGTTAGATTATTAAATACAATTACCAGCTTAAATTCATTGATTATTAGATACAACTACCAGCTTAAATTCATCGATTATTAGATACAACTATTAGCTTAACTCCAATGATTTTACAACTATTAGCTTAACTTCAACTCTAATCACTTAAGGATTAGTCCATCTGCATTTGGCATCTAAGAGTCTAGCTAATGTGCAGTCATGTAAGATTCCAACTCCTAATAAGATCATTCGAACTCCTAATAAACTTCTCCAAACTCGTAAGAAACTCATGCATCTCATATATGAGCATCTAGCTAATATACAGTTCATGTTTAGGTTTCCATATAAATATAATTAGGTTTTTTATTCTTTAAAGAGGTTAGGATGTTACTATTTCTCTCTAAATTGAACTCTAAATTGAACACCAACTCATATAGTGGCGAACACATTTCGGCATTAAGATTACAAATGTTCAATCGAGTCAAACCAATCATAGGAAGACAACCATGGCTCTAAACATTGGCTTGTTATGTCATCTTCAGGATGCATACATGAGATAAGTATTCCATTTTTCCTAAGCTCGGACACTGGCAAGACCATGTCCCTGAATTCATGGAAAACATCATAATCAATGGAGAACTCATCATCAGTACTAAATCCAAGTGGGGGATATGGATTTTGGGTTCTACTGTGGTTTTTGAATGTGTATTATTGCTTCCATGTCCTATGGGTTTCTCCTTGTTGTTGATGTCACTTTACTGAACCAAAATTATCTACTTGCAGTCCAGACGCATGGCTCTGCATTGATGTAACACTCTCTGAGATGCTATGATATAATCCTGGGTTCTGTAGTCTGATGGGCATGCCATTCGTTTGAACTCGAGTGAGCTAATACTTGGCATATTAGAGCTAGGTCGGATGATGATTCCGATGAGGCCATGCACTGTTAATATGATTGACGGTGTTGTAAATCAAATCCAATATATTAATGCTCGGATCATGCGGCCGAACAATTAATATCTTAAGTCTTCAATGAATTATGTGTCACGGGAAATGTAGACACTGCAGTCATGGAACTCTTGCGCTCCCCCGAGAAAACTAATTATTCCTCCAATGTGCGACCATGAAGATCCCTTGTTCTCATATTCTGTCGTATGTCAAGTAATGTCAGCGTCTTCGCAAGGAGAAAACGAAGCTTCCATTTCATTGACATCGAGAGTTTCGGTGCCTCCTTCACAGATTTCGTCAAAGCTCGATGGTTGTTTACATAATGACTGAGAATTGTGAAGGAGGCCTTTGGTGGCATTGACTTTCTTTCTCAAATGAGTATTCCAGTAGTTATTCATTTCATTATCGGCTCTACGCAGAATGCAGTCGACTATCAACAACCACCTAAAAGATAATATTCTTCGATGAATAACAACTTGAACTTATAGTTTTAACTTAGGGTTTGAAATGGTTAATGAGGAAATACGTAACATCAAGGAAGACTAAGATTCATATTCATGTGTAAATTAGATTTAATGGCCATTTAAACCAATTTGACTGGTTAGAAGTGCATTCAACTTGAATTCTAAAATTTTAAATTCAAAGACATGTTATTAGTAATATCATTCAACTTAATTAGAATTAATTAGAACCAAACAAAACAGAAAAAGTAAATACCTTTTTTGCCAAACCTTAGTGAACCAAACTAAACGTTGTCGAATCCCTAAAAAATCATAAGAAATGATCGAGGAAAACACTGCAATGTGTATATTTTTCATTTTTAATTATGCCTATAGGTGTATATATCTTAGTTATGTCAATAGTAATATATATCTTAGACTTTTGGGGTGTATTACCCTCTATGCTTTTTCATCTACCGAAGATAATGAGACAAGTAAGTGTATTTTCCATATTGATTCTATGGACATAGTCCAAAATTCATAATTCATAATTTCAAAAGAAATAAAAAATAACTTAGTTAACATGTGATAAGTACTCTTCATGATAGTTGGAAAAATTAAAACTCAACTTTAACTATTCAATTATTAGATACAACTATTCGATTAATACATGCGACTATGAGCTTAAGTCCATCGATGATACAACTATTAGCTTAATGTCAACTCCAATCATGAATTTTACTTTAATTGCAATTGCTGATATATTAATTTTTAAATTAACTATATTAGATACAACTATCACTTGGAAAAATTAAACTTCAACTTCAACTGTTTTATTATTAAATACAACTATTCGATTAATAAATGCAACTATGACCTTAATTCTATTGATGATATAACTAGTAGATTAACTTCAACTCCAATCATGACTTTTACTTGAACTACAATATGCATTTAAGCATAACAAAATGCTATGACTATGAAATGAATCCCAACTAGGCACTTGTGACACTCACTTTAATCTTGTTGATTCACTAAAAGAAGTCCAAAATCCCATAATATCTAAACTTTTATAGGCTATCAATTATGGCATCAATGTCCAAATCTGTAATCTCCTCATTTGATTGTAGCTCAAATTAAACACTCCTCTTCTATGGCCTAGAACACTCATTTGGTCTTATGAGTGCATACTTAATAAACCTGCCTTAAATTTTTCCATAATTTCCTTTAAAATATCAAGATTCAAAATAGAAACCTCATAAAATACCCATACAAATATAGGGATAACACATTCTAAGTCATCATTCAAGGAAGACTCATATAGTAAAACCAAATCAAAACAAACACACTAGAAAAATACAATATAACAAAAGAACATAAAGAAAATAGCTTGTGGCCAAGAGATACCTCCAAAATATTTTGGAACCCACTTTTCACCTGATTTGTAGCGAAGATAGCAAAGACAACAACACTAGCACGAGAAACAAGGATACTATGAATTAATATAAACTAAATAAAATTCATTCAAAATTTAAAAAAAAGTGTTTAGACATTTGAAAAAATCCATATCTTGAATCAAATATGGATCTAACACTCGGGTCATTTGTTCTGTTCAAGGGGACTTGGGTTACTTTCTTTTTGTGGGTTCCTCCAATTGGTCCAGGCGCAAGCTCCACTTGATCCTGTGATGGGGCTTGGCCTCCACTTACCACGTATTAGGATCAATTTAAGTTTCGCTCCTCACCGGAGCTATGGCCTGAGAGTTTTAGCCATGTGGGGCCCCGACAAATTTGATTTCCAAGCATACTCAAACAAACCATTAAATAAAACCCATTCAAATTCCAAAATTTCTTCAGTAAGAAAATTGAAAAATTATTAAGGCATTTGAGAACCATGGTCAAACCAAGATTAGATAAGGAATTCTAAGGAGACTCAAAACAAACCATGAGCCATCAAAAAAACATTTAGGTACTTATTCACAATTAGGTACTTCTTATTCACAATTCTACCCTAAACCAAGTGGGTTTGGGTTTGGTCTACTTTGAGTAGTGTGGGTTGTCTTTTACGATTTTGTGCAAAGATATAATTATATATCAAGGTACAATTGTTACTGCAAAACATATTACTATGGAAAGAGTTGCTACAGCTAGCAAAATATGGGTAACCAATTAAACCAAGAGTAGAAAACGTCATTTTGGAGAAGATATTACACTTTGCATAATAGGTTTTTCAAAATAATCATTAATACAACTTGCAAAATAAGCTTAAGTAGTCAAGTCCTTAAAAAAATCATACTTTGAATTTATAACTACTGTCATAGAATTAATATGGAGATTACACTTGTCTCATACTTTGCAATCTAGAAAAATTATAGGTTCTTGTCCACCCGAAAATCTCAAATAAAAGCACCTATAGGTGTAATTATTAAAAAAAAATATGTAAAAAATAAGTGGTAGCTATGCATGATAACTCATAGTTGATGGATAGATAACCAACAATTCATGGGAGATAAACAAAAGAACGTGAGAAGAAAAAACAATATAAAAAAATACCTCATAATTGATCAATGGATACTAGCTAGAATGTCTATAATAACATATAGCTAGGCATGGATAAGTCAAAGTTGAACCCGTTTAACAAGAAGAATAAAAGTAATAAGAAAAATTCCAAAGTGTTTTCCATTCCATCACTATCTCTCAACTATTTGATCCCTATAGGCCTCATATAGCCACAAACTATGTGGGTGTGCTAGTTGATATCAAAACCTAATGGAAAACTTAATTGACATCTATTAAACATTCTTCTAGTTAAATTGGTTCAGGTATGAGGCATCAGTCATTCATGCCTAGTTACATTTTATCATCCACCTTATTCTTATTACCTTTTATTCATGCATTCATGTATCCATGCATTAGCTACCAGTTAGTTTTTATATTTTTTTATTAATAATTATTATAAGCTAATTTTTATATATTTGTTATTAATATTTGAGAGTTATCTATCCTTAGTTACATGTTATCAGACACCTTCTTTCACTTAGAGTTATTCATTATAATTAGTTTTTATATTTTTTATTAATAATTGTTTAGCTCTCAGTTATATATATTTTTTTGTTAATAATTGTTTAGCTCTCAGTTATCCATAGTTAGCCACATGTTTTTAATAATTGTTTAGCTCTCGGTTATCCATAGTCAGCCACATGTTTTCACCCACTTTCTTTCATGTATCTGCCATAAATTAAAAAAATCAACCATAATAATACTTACAATTTCTAATATATAAGCACCCATCTGGGATTCATATTCAAACTAGATTGTTGCTCAGATCTTGTTCCTCGCCCTTGGCTTCGCTTCAACACTACGTCAATCCAATCGTTCTATATTCATCTTTGAAAGGAAGCGCAATTTTTGAGCATGGATGTCGATAGATTGTCTGCACTGCCCGACTGCCTACTTTCCCTCATCCTCTCTAAACTCTCCATTAGAGATGCAATCAGATGCTCTGTCCTCTCTACTCGTTGGAGATTCCTTTACACAGAAATGCCTGACCTAATTTTGGGTCCCTACGATCTCACAGGAACATGTCCAGGACTCAATGCCGGCTCAACCAAATTGGTGGAACAAATAATATCCAAAATATTGCAGTTGCATTCTTCGGATCTGAAGTACTTTTATCTGTCCAATAGTAACTTTCATTGCCCCTTTGAGTTGATCACTCCTGGCTTGTGTCAGTTTAAACGCCGAAAAGTATCGAAATGGTTGCGGTGTGTTGCCCGCAAGAATGTTGAACGCCTCTTTCTCCAATATTCGTACCAATGGCAAACCCCGCCCCCTGCTCTTTTCTCTTGTAGTCGTCTCACTAAGCTCACACTATCCTGTTGTATCCTCACCACTTTTCCAGCCAATTTCGCCGGATTTAAGCATCTCACTAAGTGCAGACTCATCTACACAGAATTGACAGACGACTCTTTAGCCCGCTTTGTTTCATATTGCCCTCTTCTTCTCAAGTTAAAGCTACGGGATTGTGTTGGCCTGCAGAGGCCTGTCATCTCTTCTCTCACCCTTACAGATTTATATTTACGTGATCGAAGACTGGGATATTCAGAAGTGATACCGGAATATTTGACAGTCAATTGCCCTAATATTAAAACTCTGGACGCAAGAGCAGACGAGCTCAGAGTGAATGGAACTGCGTTTTATGAGTTTTCCTCATTCATTAGCGGACTACACTTCGACTTTGGAAGTAATTTGATTGAGTTGTCTTTGTATGTAGCTGGCGTTTCATGGCGACGCAACTTCTCCGTGGACAGATTTCTTGAGGTAGTGGGAACCTTGAGATCATTGAAAGTGCTTAGGATCGAATGTTTTGGGTGTGCACGTTCTGTTAACCGAAAAGGGGTTGCTATTCCTCTGCTCAACCTGCTCTCGAGGCTGCCTAACCTTGAACGTTTCCAACTGCGTGGAAAGATGTATTTGGTAATTCATGAATAACTCTTATGAAGACTTTGCTATTCTTCCTTTCTTCATCATTATTATTTATTTAGATGTCATCTAATATCTCTCTGTTTATGTTTATGTTTATGCATCATATCATTTCATTTCATCTATGCAACGCAGGAGGCTGCGGGAGATCCAATACAACCCACTTTGATCTGTCCACTGGATAAACTTCAATTCGTAGAAATTGAAAGCGTGATGTATAACGTTTCAAAGAAGGTTGCAAGGGTACTTGCTTTGTTGGGGTCGCTTCTGCGAATAGCTCCTCAGCTCAAAGAAGTCAAACTCCCAACTCTTATTGAACCAGGGTCGCTTATCTGTAGTACACCTCCTCATCTCACAGAAGCAGTGAAATTCCCAACTCTTACTGAACCAGAAGTGAAATTCTCAACACGTACTGAACTAGATAAAATCGAAGAGTACAAGACGTTTTTGGAAAATTGGGTGTCTCTCAAGAAAGGAACGATAACAGAAAATATATGTGAATTTGAGTTTTTATTGTGAAGCTGGTTTTTATCAGTAACTTTTAGAAATTATTTTTAGATTTAATTACAGATTTACAAACTCTGGTAGCAAGCTAAATGAGCCTGATTGTACTAAATTCTACACAATTAATTAGTTTAGTTAGTTTGCTTTAGCCAGAAATTTTTTGGGATGAGGTGACCTCTTTATAACTATTTTGAACAAGTTACATTTACTTTAACAAGATCTTTGTTTTAATGAAAATGTTAAGCAATCAAATAATTAATTGTATAGAAGTTTTTATTTGAGATTTGGGGTGGACTACTATTTGTTGTTTTATCTACGAAGACAAGTGTACTATAAAGATTGATTTTAGGAGTAGTCTAATGTTTGTACGATTTGGCCTGGCTTTAGACTACTCAGTCCACCCACGCCAATAATGATCCTGTTCTCTGGCACATTCATCCAGCCACCATCATTGAGAGTCCCACATGAATCTTGTTCTCACTCCGATCCAATCCATTCCTGCACCCGCCTCTTGTCGCAGCTTCGATGTCCCGACTTGAGCTTGCCGGGTTGGGCAGGAACCTCTCGCTTAGCAAAGCAAAGCGTCCTTCACGCCGTAAATGTCATGAGGTAGTGTGTGAATGTTCACACTTAAAGCGCACTGTAAATATAATTATGGGGGCGTTAGGTCAGAACCGGTTGTTCAATGATAATCGGACGTATCGGCGGTTGCGTTGTTAGAATCGTCAGTTGTTCAACGAGAATTGGCTTCCTTCTTATCTCGGATAGCTTGGGTAGCGAACCCTGACCTGCCTGTTTAACGGCGCCTTTACTTACTTTAACTTTTTCATTCCTGAACCCCGTGCTATCTGGAAATGGAATCCTGATTTAAGTCTAAAATTGAAGGTCTGTTGAAAGGTATGCGGGCAGCTAGAAGTAATTGCGAGCTTAGGAAAAGAGGAGCAGGAGGTCGCGGGAATGAAGGGGAGGAGAGAGAATGTAGAGGGTGGGCGCGGATGATATTTATTGCTTGTATTAACGCATATATAATAGTCTCTGATTATACAACACCACCCTGCGGGTTGGTGACTACACGCATATATAATAGTCTCTGATTATACAACACCACCCTGCGGGTTGGTGACTACTCCATCCTCCCGACTCTGCATCCATCTCCTCCAACAATATTCTACAACCTTTCCCACTGTGAGCTCGCTTTGAACTAGACAACTCCCGAAATTGCAAGACGCCTGTCCGCTATGACTGCTGGTCGAGAGTTGGATTGACGGTCTTGCCTAGCCCCATCATTCTCATTACGCTACCAAGGGTAAGAACAGTTGCTCCATTTCAATTGTCTGCAGCCATCAACTCTATAGCTTTTGCTGGGACGCTATGCGTCTGTTGAACATCTCATTCTGGTTTGAAAAGTCTCTATAGCTTTTGCTGCAGATCTTGAATTTCTTGGAAGACACTAGGCCTCTGTTAAACATCTCATTCTGGTTTGAAAAATCTGTATTTTACCCTAAATGGAAGGTCATTTTGTCTTGTATTTAATAGTTTATTTATTTGACTAACTGATAGCTCCAGGGTCTTTAGTTCAACATGTTCTTCCTCTTCGAAAGCCCTGAAAATTTTCGTGATAAACTACAGAAGCATTAAAAGAGAACTAGTTTTTGGATTATTATAGAATATAAACATGTTATTCTTGTTCGAAAGCCCTGAAAATTTTCCCTGTAAACTACATAATCATTCTAAGAGAACTATTTATACAAAATCATTATAAGAAAACTATTTTTTTGGATTATTATAGAATATATTTATAAAGGCCTCAATCACTATTTATATATGCATAGCTTTTGGCATTTGCCGATCAACACGGTTTAAATCGAAATGCAGATCTCAAAGATAGTTTTTGGCTGAGTTTATATTTTGGCATGCAATCACGAACACAATTAGTAATAGAGACAGAGAAATGCAAAGCAGTGAAACTGCAACTGTGTTTACCAAGTTCTAATTAACAATACCTGTTGAATTAAGTCCACATCAAGCTCGGATTCAGTTAGTAGCATATCAGCACTAGGATTTCGGAAAAACATGAACTCTCGTTCCCCACGGCTTTCAATGTGACAAATGAAAACACAGTTCGAGCCCCGGATCGAACTGCATACCCTTGGATCCAGCAATATAATACATCAGTAGAAGATATTAATTTAGGAATTGTTGGGTTTTTTAGTCTTAAAGTATAATGAATCATAAGTTGGTTTTTTAGTCTTTGTTGAATAATGAATCATTAGTATATCTAGTTACTAGTAAATCTAATTTGGAGGCTATTAGGATATCTAATTACTAGTACATCTAGTTTGAGGCTATTAAATATAGCTTTAAGATATTGATGTTGTCATAATTTAAAAGAAAATACGGTTTACTAGTTTTACATAATAGCATAGGTTTATTTTATTTCCCATCTCTTTACTAAAACTATATTATGTAAATATTTAACAAACAACAACAAAATAACTAACACTCTGAATGAAAAAACAAGCAGTGCTATGTGACTCAGTGTTTGCGTTATTGTAATAGTTTAATCAATAGAGAAACATAGAAATGAGTAGTCTAATAGACACTGTTTTGGAATAGTTTATTTGTCCAAATAAATAATTAACAATGATTTGCAGTGTTTGACAGTTTAGAATAGATTAATTTAATAAGCATATTAATGAACGAAAAAACAAGCAGTGCTATGGGACTCGGTGTTTGCCTTATTGTAATAGTTTAATCAATAGAGTAACATGAAACAGAGTAATGAGCAGTCCAAATAGAAACATAGAAATCAGTAGTCTAATAGACAGTGTTTTGGAATAGTTTATTTGTCGAAATAAATAATTAGCAGTGACTTGTAGTGTTTGGCATTTTAGAATAGATTAGATTAATAAGCATATTAACGGCAAACATTTTAAAGAAATGATAACGAGTCTCGTAAGCAGTGTTTACATCTTCGCCCATATGTGTAGTGGCACAAATTAACAAGAAGCCCCAGTGAACACTAAACAAAATAACAAGTCAGGCTTGTTTACATATGATTGAAAATGCATGCACTTAGCGTCGTGAAGGGTGGTTAGCAAATCACTAAATCCTGTCAAAAATTTCTTTTTTTCAAATATGATGGGCAGAAACTACAAACTCTTTAGCAAATGCAAAAGCAAATAGACCTAAAAATTTGACCACGGACTACAAATCGGAAAGAAAATCTTGATGAGAAGATGAAACACTACCTAGCTTTATCATAACTGAGAAACTGAAGCACTGGCCTCTTTGGTTTGGTAAATATGCTCTAAACTATCAAGGGTAGTGTATAAGGGCAGTGTATAAGAAAATTTCTCTTGGATCGAAACATGATCTCCAGGCTATACTTTAATGGGCACAATAATAAAACTGTGTCTTATGTATCAACAAAACATGGCTTTAAATGAATTCAGGATGAGCCCAAAAAGGGCCATCTCTATCCTATGCAACATGAATCGAGTAAAGACTCACTACATAATTCACCTGTCAAGAATTACCTATTACGACCAAAGGGATGACAAGACTTTCAAGGAGGTTGGTCTGGACTAGTTTTCACAGAGTTGTAACACAAAAATTAATATCCCTTACTTCTGTCTCCCTGATTTTATCTCAATTTAGGGTAAACGGCTTTTAAAATCAGTCCAGAGCTATAAACTACGTATATCTCACAGGAGGCATAGAATTGAAGTAAAACACACATGCTCTGAAGATCTATTCTCCTCATGTTTGATCTAGGTGGGTCATTTTCTCTGTTTCAACTCATAGACCACCACATCAAATTAGTAATCAGATTTCTTCTGTCACTATCTGTATTTGAGTAGCTGCAATTGATTAGGACGAAATAGGAATCCTGTGTACCCACCACTCACAGTTTCAACCCATGAAGAAAATATCAAGGCCCTAGTTGTATGCCTCCTTTGATTGTCTTACCTTGCAGGCCAATGGCTCCTATACTTGGAGATTATGTAAAGCTTTCTCATGTTATCTTGGAATACATAAGCTTGAATGTAGGAAATGGTAAACAATTCGATATTTGGAAGGACAGGCTTTCCAAATCATTCAACCCCTCCCTCTAGACTCAACTTCAAGACCTTTAAAGTTTTCCCCAATTTGAAGGTCGGTCAACCTTACTATCACCTCTCTTTGTGGGATCTAGAATCTGGGAATAGGACTAGATGGTCCCATGTCCTAGAGTATGCTTGCTGCTCTTTAGGGTTCTTCTCCATAAAAATAAGACAGTCCATACCTTAGAAGTTTCAATTACGACCCTTTGTCAAGAGTTGTACATGGTTTTGTTTTTAGAGTTTGGATTTTGGTGAATAGGTTGTCTAGTCCATTTTTTACTGGAAGTGTTGTACATGAATTTCTTTTTGAGTTTGTATTTTGGGATTGGAAAAAGTGCCATATGATTAAAACATAAACCATTGTGTTAGTCTAAATAAATATCAGCTACTATTTACAGAATGCCATATTTCATTTTCATCTTGTTTCATACATCCTACCCTATGGCGTTCAAAGATGAAAATTAAATATCGCATTTCGTAAATAGTAGCTAAGATTTAGAATGGCCAGGTTCTTGACATTTTTAATGTATGTTTGACCTTTCGAAGTAGTTGAGATACTTTATGTTTACATTATGCTCTCTTGTGACATTTTCAAGGCATTTGATTTAATTGTTCAATTAACATCTCATAAAATATTGTTTGTGTTTGTTTTTGTCTTTTCGGGTTATTCAAAAGGAGAACATACACGATGGTGAATAAATGGACATTATGCATTGATGTGTCATGTTACCCCAATCCAAGACGAGCAATCATTGCTTATGTCCTAGTCAACAATGCTTCGCATGAGGTTTTCCAAAGAAATTGGGATATATCTGCTAAGACAACAAACAATGAAGCATACTATATTGCACTTATTAAAGGGCTAAAAGCAGACAAAAACTATGGTGCAAACGACATTTCGGTCTTCACCAACTCAACACTTTTGTGTAACTAGATTTTAGGGGTGTATCAAGTTCGAAAAGTCAATTTAAAACCCCTCCATAAAGAGGCAAAAAAATTTGTTGTTCAATTTCAATCATTTACAATAAATCACCACTCATATATTAAGAGGATGTCGAGTGGTCTATTGTCGGGGACGATGTCTACTTTAGGGGAGAGTGTGAAAGATAAAGTGGTTTCAATGTCTATTACATCAAAATCTACTGCCAGACATTGTTACACCTCTAGAATATGTATATGTTCGTCTGTTATATTTTTTTTGGTGTTTGTCATGGTGTGGCTATTTCATTAAGGAAGAATCCAATATGTGCCTCATCGTGTAATGACATTAGATCATGCAAAATTTTGCGTTTTTTAAGACGATATCCTTTTTACTCTTTCAATTGGAAAATGTAATGATCAAGAGATCTTGTTATAAATATGTTTTTTGCAGTTTGAGGTATTTTGTTATTGAAACAAAACTATAAATTCCAAATTCTAACTCAGTTTATCTAGATTTGTCTCTATAGATGTGTTATTGGTAAACTGGAATAAATGATGTTGTCTTCTACTATTTTTCAGACAGTTTCTCTCGTGTAAGAAAAAATGAAGGAAGTGCATTTTCTGGTTTGTTAAGTATTTTTTAAGTATAAATTAGAAGTATGTTTTCATTAAAATTCTAGGAAATCACTTTTAGAAGGATAACCTTGTTTTAGTAACATCATAAAATCCTACTCATCAAATAATTTACTTTAATGTGAGTTTGGTTGAGACTAGTTAGTAGATTGGAAATTCACCACAATTATCCACCTTGTTGGAGAATTCGTACAACCTTTCGGTATCCATTCTTAAAATTTCATCTTCCCTTAAGGACATATGCCAACCCTTTGTGTGAAGACACCAAGGGTTCTTTTGTCAATCCACTCAAAGGATGAGAGTAACAATTTTTTACTTGCCAAAGCACACCATCACTAATGGGAGAGATCTCATCTTATTAGAGGGTGATTCAAGTGCAGGGGCAGCTAGGTGTATTTTCCCATATGATGGAAAACCTGGGCCAATGAAGGAAATGGGATAAGGTCGTTCATATTCTTTTCCTTTTGAAAAGATTGGCACTAATTTTGGAAGATTAAGCTATTAAAAATATTTTACAATGCAAATATTTTTGGAGTATATATCTTTGTATTTATCCAAATGCATTTGACAAGTTGAGTCCCAATGACACTGCTCCAAAATGAATGATTTGATTTTCTATATAATGCTAAAACATGGCACGTTGAAGCAATTCAAGTTGTGTAGTTTCAAATTATTAAAATTAACCAAATGAAGGTATCAAAAATAAGGAAGATTTTAAGTTCTCACAAACAAATCAGGGGAGATATTTGGAAAAAAGATGAGAACTTCTAACTAACAGTTATACTGCACATGAACAGTGAACAGAGTTCCATCCTGTATTTTCCTGTGATGGTTTTTATGCTTGTGTTCTGGTGATTATATTTTTTTTTAGCTCGAGAATTGCAAGTTTAATACGGCTATACGATCAAAATTACTTAGAATTTTTTTTCTTCACCAAAATGGTAGAAATTTGGGTGTACAACATAGTCTATTCATGTTGTTAAAGGTCTTTGAATGTATCCAAAAACCTAAAGAGGTATTGAATTTTTTTAATCTTTTACTTCGTCTGATTTCAAACTTTTGTAGACTTTTCATTTCCAGTCACTTCAGTCTTTGCATGAACATTGACATGACAGATTCTCTATCCAGAACCTTACACTCTTGCAAGATTTGTGAGAATGAATATAAAATTGTATGTTTCAAGTCTCTGAAAATGCATTAAGTTGTCTTTTTGAATTGGCTATTTTTCAGGTTTGGCCATTTCCAAAATTGTTTGGCATTAAAATATAGATGATCTATTCTTTCCTATCCATGCAACATGGAAATAGAGAATGTGGTCCTGATATTTTGGATTGTATGTATTGTTGCATCCAAATAAGGATGGTAATAATGTAATATTTGTTTGCTTTCATTGTAATTTTGCAATATGTTATTTCTTTTTTTTTCATAAAGAAATAGGCCACCCAATACTTGTGTTTGCAGCAAGAGATAGAAAATAGATCACATAGTACTTATGTTTGCAACAAGAGTACTGCATCTTTTATTTAACTTCTATTTTGTTGTCCTACAAGCCTTTCAGTTGTTCATTTACAAGGTATTTTTTAGTAAATTGAATATCGATGTATTATCTAATATTGATCTCCATCTTTAGATTACAATTTGAAAACTGAGTTGCACATACTTGTATTCCTGTGTAGATATTTTAAAAATGCCAGCACATAATTTGAGGATCTTGTATGTAAGAAACATGCATGAACTTGTGACATGTTATTAGTTTGTAAATTTTCTGGGTTTTCAAGAGTTTATTTAAAAAAACAATACATTGCATGAGATGGATACTTCACATGGACAATGAACAGAGTCCCAGACTGGTTGGAAAGAGTTGACAGTGAACAGAGTCCCAACCATTTTGGAAAGTGTCCACTATAAGTGAACATCCAATAGTATAGTTGGGGAAATTTAGTCGTTTTCATCTTTATTACCTTTGCTTTATACTTGTAAAGGTAATTCTGTTAGTTATTATGGTACACCTTCAGTTTTTAAGGAGAGTTTTTTTGTATGAAATTATGGTAAACCTCTCAAACTATAATGAAAATGTGCCACATACCAGATCAAAAAATATTCACAAAATATTAATGGTAAATGTCAACTTACTTAAAGCAACAACACACATAGCAGCAGCCTTGAAGATACTAAAGAAATGATTGTTTTCCAATTCACCAAGAACGTAAGTCTGGAATATGTTGTTGATGTGACCGCACATGAAAGTCTTTAGTACATCACATTCTTCTCATACAAGGTCCGGGAAAATGGAGTAGCTCTTACACAACAACCATGAGAGAACCTAGTCAATTTATTGTAGGTGCCATATGTGTATAAATTTCCCTTTTAAGATGGTTTCTAGTGGTTGTTTGTGCAATGTCCTGTCATTTATATCCCCTTATTGGATAGGTCGGTTTGGTTTTAAATATTTAATCAGGATTAGGCTTGAAAAAGATGCCATAAGATGCCATTTTAATATATGAGAAAACTTAATTCACAATCACAAACACAATACTTTAATTAATAAAATTGTAAAGGAAATCACATTTATCAAACAATTTAATTTAATTTATACGAAAATCCATGATGTCATACATAACTACATAGGTCATACTCCCAAGGATCAATCCCTTCTCAATATTTATGGGATCTTCCTTCATAAACAAAGTTCATCGCTCATTGGTCATCAGTAAAGTTGAATCCCTTCCATGATGGGTTTCTGATGCTAGAAGATGATGCTTCTCCCCTTGCTCTATAGTTACCTAACAAAAAGAATAATACAACACCCAACACATCAATAAAGCAAAACCCAAAGCAAATATATCAAAATTTCCATGAAAGTGTTTAAAACATAACATTTATCAAACCTTGGAAATCACCAAATGGATAGTTGGGCATCAACCAAGCATGTTCAGTATGAGGAAGATTGATACGAGAACATCCTACAAATGAAATATAGCAAGCAATTTTCACTGTCAACCATTTTGTCGTATAGTACACACGTTAAAGAATGATGATGCCTAGAAAAGGGAAAATGTCAAAGAGATGATATCATTGCATTTTCCAAACCTTGCGGGTCACCAACTAGAGACTTTCCAGCCAATTGGTCATGTTTCGAAGAAGGACGATCACTTGGAAAATTTCTATAATATGTAATTAAAAAATGAAATAGTCATTATAAAATGCATTCTCATGTAGAAAAACATAGGCATTCAAACTTTAACTACAAAATACGAAATTCCCCTCAAACGTACTTGGCAAAGCAGGTGAAGTTAGATGCCCTTGCATCTCCCTATGACCTTGGATTGACACAATTGTCATGCATGGTTACTTCTCTTCACATATCAACACAATACACATTAAATAATAAACTGAGTTAGGATTTAGATGATGCTCCTCCCCTTGCTCCATAGTTACCTAGCAAAAAGAATAATACAACATTCAACACATCAATACAACAAAACCCAAAGCAAATATATCAAAATTTCCATGAAAGTGTTTAAAACATAGCATTTGTCAAACCTTGGAAATCACCAACTGGATAGTTGAGCATTAACCAATCATGTTCAGTAGGAGGAGCATTGCTATGAGAACATCCTGAAAATGAAATATAGCAAGAAATTTTCATTGTCAACCAGTTTGCCATGTAATACATACGTTAAGGAATGATGATGCCTAGAAAAGGGAACATGTCAAAGAGATGATATCATTGCATTTTACAAACCTTGTGGGTCACCAATTGGAGACTTTCCAGCCAATTGGTCATGTTTCGAAGGAGGACGATCACTTGAAAAATTTCTATAATCTGTAATTATAAAATTAAATAGTCACTATAAAATGCATTCACATTGAAGAACATAGGCATTCAAACTTTAACTACAACACACAAAAGTCCCATCAAGAATACTTGGCAAAGCAGGTGAAGTTAGATGCCCTTTCATCTCCCTATGACCTTGGAATGACACAACGGTCGTGCACTGTTGCTTCTCTGCACACATCAACACAATACACATTAAACAATAAACTGAGTTAGAATGTAGAAGCCGTGATCTTTAGGATTAGGCGTGAAAAAAAAAGATCATAGATTATGTCATGTTCTAAACATACTCTGCATGTTGCTTTAAGATATTTTTGAAACTTTTAAGATATTTTAGCACCTTTAAACATCATGATTTATGTTTTTATTCTTGTACACATTGATTTTGAGAAGTTGAAGCCAGTGATTGATCCCACCGACCCATATGGATTGTTTGAAGTTGAAGCCAGTGATTCATAATTCTAAATTCAACGATTCAACGATTCAATGAACATACACAATATCAAAGTTGAAACATAAAATTTGATAACTCAGACAAAGTGTATATCAATTGAAGACTGAAAGTTACATAAAGAAGTTACCCATTTAGCTATGCCTTGAAGAGTGGGTTTAAGAAATTTAATGTAAAGTTGGCTAGCCCCATCAAATATACCTGGTATAGCTAGAAAAGTTGGTTGCCCTTGCATATCCCTATGGCCTTGGACTAGTGCCACAATTGTGGAGTGTTGCACCTCTACACACATCAAGCAAAAAGAAGTTAAAGAGTGTTAATGCCTCAGAAAAATGTAATTGACAAATTGTTGGTAACATAGCATTGTCCAAACCTTGTAGCTCACCAAATATAGAATTGGCCATTAGGTGGTCATGTTGGAACTCCACATGGCTTCAAATTAATGCCACTGTTGTGGATTGTTGTACCTATACAAACATGAAGACACCACATACATTTGAAACATAAGATAATTCAAAGAAATTGCTACCACAACGTATGAGAACTATAATGAAATGCACCTAGCATGTCAGAAAAAGCTTGATGGTGTTCCATCTCCCTTTGGCTTTGGGTTGATGCAATTGTTGTGGATTATTGCACTTCTATCAATAACAATAGACCACCTGTTAAAGAATGGCAATGACTAAATACACTAAAATATAAGCCATTACTCATTCGAATCTATGAACACTAAAATATAACCCATTACTCATTCGAATCTATGAAACTAGCCTGAGTCCATTGGCAATGCATTCTTTGCTCGAGGACGCCCCCGCTCTTTGAGGTATTGAAACTGAAACAGTTCATATTCAGATGCATGGATATTCAAATCAATTTCCAAACCATTGTTTTATTTTTCCGTCTTTGTTTCTTTGTAGGGCTAATGAAACTCTTATTTCTCTTCAAAGACGAATCAAGAGCATCTAACCCACCTATGAAGTCAAAATCCATGATGTGTAAATTGTTGGCCTCATCCAACATTTTTTTAACCATTTCATTCAATTGGTTGGTCTTGTTCAAAGTAGTAGGGGGGATATTTTGAATCAACTAGAAGTAGCTAAACAACTCCGATCTAGCCAAATTAAGAGCATCAACATCTGCATCAAGACTGCCAGGGACCATAACAGTGGTGCCAGTATCTACATTGAGGTTTTGAGGCTCTACACTTATTTCAAGGGGGTCATTGAATGTGTTAGCCAATGTATCTTGATGAAGTAACGGGAATGATTCACTTGAGTGGAAAAATAACCAGTTGACTTTTATGGCGTGCTTGCAGATATTCCCACAAAAAGACCATGGGCATTTACACACTGTAAAATTTGTGGTATACCGGTTGACAAGGTATTCCTTATCACGATTTGTCTGGCTCCTCACCCAATAAGCCATTAGAGGAAATTTGGGGTCTAAAATGGGCCTTATAAGAAAACGCGCCAACAACAAATTTTGTGAGTTGGAATTCAAGAACCAATAGAATTTCAATAAAATGAGTCAACCGAATTGACATATTTTTCATAAAAGAAAACTACTTTTTTTGTTCGTATTTTCGGCATATCTCCATGTCTTTTTACTCAAATTTCAAGTAGGAGATCTCGTTGGATGCAGAATTTAATTCCGCATCCAACGAGTACCCACACTGCATACTTTTGATGGACCCCGCTACCCCAAAAAAGAAGAAATACCTGGAAAAAAAACGTGATGATGACATCATCATCACATTTTTTCATGTATTTCTTGTTTTTGGGGTAGCGAGGTCCATCAAAAGTATGCAGTGTGGGTACTCGTTGGATGCGAAATTAAATTATGCATCCAACGAGCTCTCCCGCTCATAATTTGAGTAAATACATAGGGAGATATGTCAAAAATACGAACACAAAAAGTAGTTTTTTTCATTCTTCCTCCAAAATTAATAAGTATTATTTTATTATTTTAACTATTATTTTATTGTTTTAACTATTATTTTATTATTTTCCTTAGGAGGCCCATTTTATACCCCAAATTTCCTCTAATGATGTGGTGTGCTCTCATGAGGACAGTAATCACTATCTAGGATTCTTCTAGATTTTTCCATTGATGATTCAACTTGTTTTTCTCTCCTGTAGTTATTTAGGTATCCTTCTTCTTTTAAAATTTCCTTGTACTGATAGAAAGGTTTAACACTCGTTAGGAGCATGCACAACAACCATTCCATCCTACACGCACATTTCTTCCTTCAATCGGATAGGAAGTTTGTCTTCAAATAACAATGATATGACTCAACTACTTTTTTGGTCTCCTAATTTGCATGAGGGAACTCTTGACAACCTCTCACCCACATCCCTACATGTAAAAACCAAGTTAGTAAAAGTATATCATATTTATGAAAGACAAAATAGAAGCATCAACAACAGTTTATCCACTTACGAATCTTGTCACCAGCAACCCAATTATTGTGAAAATAGTCTAGGAACGTCTTCTCATCTGCAAATTTGCTAAAAAATTCATGGATTGTTGCATCAACATCATCGTTTGAAGAGTATTTCATAATGAAACCTAAGTCTTTGAAAATCTCATTCGCCTTTTCTGGATTTTTTACCAATCGGTGCACATTTTTCTTCCATGCCCTCCGCACATGCCAAACACACAAGATCACATCACAACATGTGATCCTCCTGCCATATTTAGAGCATTTAAGTGTGACACTATTAAAATAAATGCAAGATATATTGTTGCATAACAAAATATAAGTTACGAGCGCGCGCCCTCTGAGCAGCAAACCCTAGCCTCGTCGTGAGCATTTTCGCTGGTCGACGGCTCTATCATGGATCCGCCCGACCCCTCCTCCTTCGAGGACAGATTCCAGAACATTGTGGCATCCCTCCCGCGTGATCAGCCTACCGCCGCCCCTGCTTCCAGATTTGTCAAGCTTGCCGACGTTCCAGAGGTTAAGCTAAGCTCTGCTGCCTCTAAGAGGAAGGCTGTTACTCTTTTTGAAAAGGGCCTTATCGGTCTGTTTACCAGACTATGGCCATCCCCGCGATCTGTAGAGATCTGGTTGAATAAAAACTGGAGAACCCTAATTCAGGGAGAAGTTCAACAAATCTTCTGTGGAAAGGGATACTTTGCATTCATCTTTCAAAACAAGGAGGATCGGGATCTAATCTCCAGGAATGGACCATATTTTATGGGTCCTCAAGGCATGTATTTGAACAAATGGGACCTATCCTTTAATCCAGAGAAGGACATTCCAAAAGCAGTCCCTGTGTGGGTAAAACTACCCCATCTTCCCCTTCATTGTTGGAATGATGAGGACTTTCGAGCAATAGGGAATACTTTGGGAAAATATGTGGACAAGTCTGAGCCGAAAGCCCCAATGTTCTCCTGTGCCTGAATATGTGTCGAAGTTGACCTAGAAAAAGGTTTGCCAGAATCTATCATGCTCTCCATTGACGGGTGGAATCACCTTCAAACAGTAGATAATGAGCAAATCCTGTTCAAGTGCAAATATTGTCATGAATATGGCCATTTTGCCAAGTCCTGCCCGAAGAAGCCAGAAAAACCTCCTATGGAAAACCCTACTAATGAGGGATGGAATATCGCTAATGGGAAGAAGGCTGCCAAACCCCAAAAACAGCAAATTCCCACGTCAAAGAGCCCCCCCCGGAAACAAGTTTGCGGCCTTGGAGGTAGAGATGCAGGATGAAGAAAACCTTGCAGAGAATCTAGAGAATCAAGAAGACATCCCTGATCCGATGCGGCATCAGACCTTTGAAGTCCCAGAGACAGTCGTCCAGCCCCAAAAATCACAGGAAGCAGAGGTCGAACACTCCAAGGGCAGGAAAGAGATGGAGATGATCTCTGAAGGATCTGTCACTAGATCTAAGGCAAAAGCAAGCACAGAAGAAATGACAGATACCTCCATATAAGAACAAGAACCGCTCTCCAGGAAAGGAAGGAAAACTAATAAAGTCATTCGCAAGCAGGAGGCAGCAAGGGAAAAGGCGGCAAGAAAGCAATCCAACTTAGATTTCCTGGTTAAAACCTCGCAAGCAAGCAAATATCTCATGAGTGTGGAGGAGGAAAGAAAGGAGAAAGAAAAGGCCCTCAAACAACACAAGAAATAATGAAAATAGTCTCCTGGAATTGTAGAGGTTTGGGTGGTATTCAAAAATTAGAAGTAATTAAGAGATTCAAATCCATGGAATCAGCCTCAATCCTTCTTCTCCAGGAGACTAAGAAATCAGCCGAAGACAGTGTGGCGGCCATCAAAAGCATCTGGCCAAACGGGAATGGTATAGCCACCAATGCCATTGGAGCCTCTGGCGGCCTCCTATGTTGGTGGAACACAGATAAGTTTGAATTTCTTTCTACTATAGAAAATAGAAATTGCCTTCTTATAAAACTCGAGAATAAAGAATACAAAGAACAGTTTTGGGTTGGGAATGTATATGGCCCAACCCTGAACGTGCAGAAGGATAGCTTCTGGACATCTTTAGAGGAGCAGACTGAGGAAAAAAAGCTCCTTCCCTGCTTCATCGCAGGGGAGTTTAATACAACCATATCGACAGCTGAGCATAGAGGAGGATCCAAGGTTAGGGACCCCTACGAGGAGCGTTTAGAAGATCACATCTCTCAATGGAACCTTACAGACATCATCCCCAAAAATGGCACCTATACTTGGAGCAACAAACGAGTGGGCCCTGGGCATATTACCGCCCGTCTTGATCAGTTTTTGGTTAGTTCTCATCTTCTTAACTCTATCCCGTAGGTCAAACTTCTGTGCTCGGCGATTTCAGATCATAAGCCCATTTGTCTTTTCTTCCCGCCGGAAGAAATTTTGGGGCCTCTCCCATTTCATTTCAATCGATTATGGCTAGAATCAGATGAGGCTAAGGATATAATAGTCAAATCCTGGTGCTGTTTCATTCCAGGTACTCCAGCTTTCTCCTGGGAGCAGAAACTTAAGAGGGTGAAAGTCGCCCTCAAGGCATGGGTTAAAACCCATTATCAAGAACCTGCTAAGCAAAAGGACCTCATCTTGATAGAAATGGAGCGCCTGCAAGCAGAAATGGAGGTAAGTACGGTCACCAAGGAACACCTCATCAAAGAAATTGAGTTGGAAACAAAGCTTCAGAAAATATTAAGGCAAATCGAAGAGGAATGGAGACTCCGATCGCGTGTCTTGTGGCTCAAAGGGGGAGACCAGAATACAAAAAAATTTCAAAACCAATGCAGGGACAGACAGCGCTGGAACACAATAAGAGAACTTAAGAATGAAGATGGCTCAGTTATTCAAGGGCAAGCTGCCATCAGCGCTGAGGTAAGAAAATTTTTTGAACATTTATATAACGATGAGGAGCAAGTCTCCCGCTGTCTTATGGAAGAAATGGCCTCTGATATCCCTTCCCTTATTAGCCCTCAAACGAAAACTCATCTTGAATCCCCCATCCTGGAAGAAGAAGTTAAAAAAGCAATCTGGAGCCTCCACCCGGACAAGGCCCTAGGCCCGGATGGTTTCCCTATCTGCTTCTATAGAACCTCCTGGCCCCTTATTAAGAGAGACTTCATGCGCCTTATTGCCTGGATGGAAAAAGGGAATATGGGGGGAGCCACCAACTCCACATTTTTGGCTCTCATTCCTAAAGACTCTAAGCCTTCTTCCATCAAAAGATTCCGGCCCATTTCCTTGTGCAATGCTTCCTACAAAATCTTCTCGAAAGTGTTGTCTTTGAGGATCAAACAAGTCATCCCCTCCCTTATCTCTCCCAATCAAGGTGGTTTCGTTTCTAGCAGGCATATTAGCGACAATATCCTTTTAGTGCAAGAAGCGATCCATTCAAGCACTAAATGAAGAGAGCCCGGGATGGCCATCAAGTTGGACCTGGCTAATGCCTTCGACAGACTGAGACATTCCTTCATTTTCTTGGTGATGGAAAGATTTGGATTCCCCTCTATTTTCATCAATCAAGTTCAAGCCTGCATCTCTTCTCCCTGGATAGCCCCTCTCATCAATGGCAGTCCCTCTGAATTCTTCAAAGCCTCTCGCGGGTTTAGGCAAGGATGTCCGCTCTCCCCCTTCCTTTACATCCTGGTCGTTGATTCCCTAAGCAGAAGATTGACTAGGCTCCTCTCCAAAGGTTTCCTTCCAGGTCTCTCCTTTAGGAATGGCGTGCCTCCTATCAATCACGCTCTATTTGCTGATGACTCCATCTTTCTCAGAATAGCTTCCACACAGATTGCTAGAAACTTTCTAAACCCCCTGGATCTATTCCTTCAATCCTCAGGGAGTTCAGCAAATAAAAACAAATGTCAAATCTATAGCTGGAACTGTCCTGCCCCCATTCTCTGCAGTATCTCACAAATTCTGCAAATTAAAACCAATCCTAACTGGACTCACTTCAACTACCTGGGCATACCAGTAGTCAAAAAATCCTTGACCTCCTCAATGTGGACTCCGGTCATTGAGAAAATCAAAGCTAAGACTCAATCCCTAGGGACAAGATGGCTAAATTTGGCTGGAAAAACAGTTTTAATCCAGTCCATTCTCTCATCCTACCCTATTTACACGAGCTCGATGGTCCTAGCTCCAAAGAAGGTCATCACCAGCATAGGTAAAGAAATCAGAAAATTCCTCTGGCAGGGAGGGAAATCTCAAACGAAGAAGTTCCATCTAGTCAAATGGGAAATTATCAAGCGTGCCAAAGGTCACGGGGGACTAGGTATCAGAGATCCGGAGTTCACTAGTAAAGCCATGGGGGCCAAACTGATTTGGAGACTAGTTACTGGAAAAAAGGAATGGTGGAAGGAAGTTCTCAGGAAAAAATACATCAAGAAGCCAAGGTCAAAAGTGTTGGATGGTGAATGGAAAGGGAAAGGCACCTCTCTTTGGCAGCTGTGTAAGGCTTCAATCAACACAATCAATGAACATTGTTACTGGATTCCCGGTAATGGGAAAAAAATAAACATCTGGAACATCAGCATCTTAGGGCATCCTCCGCGATCTTCTATTCTAGGTTTGGGCTCCTTTTCTGAATGGCTGTCTGAGCAGGATATCCTCTCTCTTTTCGATCTGTCACGGTGGGACGCGGACAGCCAATGAAACGGGTGGAAGGACATCTCTCCACCAGACCACTTGAGAAATGCAGCTAACCTTTTCCTTTCCTCCCTACACGTCTTATCCCCAACGAGTCTTTCAGCTAAGGATCGGTTGGGTTGGGGAAAATCAGGGCAGTATACTGTAAAAGAAGGATACAAAATAATATCCATGGAACAGATGATGGCAGATAAAATATGGAAAAAGGTTTGGCATCCTGAGAGCATCCCTAAAGTCAACAGTTTTATTTGGCTCCTCCTGCATAACAAGCTCTTAACTGCAGAAAATTTAAGAAAAAGAGGCATTCATGGACCATCTCGGTGTGCCTTGTGTAATTCTGTAGAAGAGACCTCCATCCACCTCTTTCTTCAATGTGATGTCTCTAAGATAGCTTGGAAGACCGTCCTCCCCATGGCTTTCAACTGAGATCTTCCAGATAACACAGTTCAGCTCTTTAAAGATTGGACCAATCTGTTTCCAGGTTCTCTGACCAAGAAGCCTATTCTAAGTCATCTATGGTCAGCCATTCCAAAAAATATTTGCTAGCAAATATGGCTTGTCAGAAATCGTGCCATCTTTAAGGAGCAAAAGGCCGTCCCAGTTCGAATAGCAACGAAAACCATAGGAATGAACAACATCAGGTACCCCTTGCAAGAGTCTATTCCTGACCCCTATGCCAATTGGTGTAAACAATTTCTAAAAGAGAATAGCTCCCTTCAGTCCAAAATTGTCTCTGAAAGAACAACTCACCCTAGTCACTCTCTCCAGTGGGAAATTCGACTTTCCACCAAAGAATTCCAGTCTTGGCTCAGGGATAAAAATTCTTACTCCTTATTTTTCGATGGGGCTTCGAAAGGTAACCCAGGGGTGGCAGGCGCGGGTGGGATCTTGGTGGATCCCGGAGGACAAGTGGAACAAAGATTCACCTGGGGACTTGGCTCTAGAACCAAAAACGAAGCTGAATGGATGGCTCTTCTCCATGGTCTCCATCTCATTCGAGACAAAAATCTCCGGAAGGTCCTGTTATTTGGAGATTCCAGGCATGTTATCTATAAGATGATCAATGGGTATCCCTCAGGAGATATTAAATGCCGTCGATTATATAAAAAATATAAGCTTCTTCTACCTCAGTCTTTCGAGGTCTTTCATATTCTTCGTCATAATAATAAGGAAGCAGATATCATGGCTAACGTTGGAGCCAGTCTCCCTCAAGGCCACTACAGCCAGGATGGCGAGCCTTCCTATCTCAAATACATTCCATGACGAGAAGCTTTAGTATTCTTTCTCGCACTCTCATCATGCAATTTTCTAAAGTGAAGCCCTTATCTCTCGGAGATCACATTAGGTATATTATAGGCCATGATCCTTATCCCCTTCTTATCTTCTCCCTTATCCCTTGCTTCTTTCTCCTCCCCCCCCTTTTCCCTCTCCTTATCCCCTCCATCGACCACCTTTCCTTTCACTTCACCCCCCCTCAAGCTGGCCCTCACCTCCCCCCTCCTCTTGGCGGCTCCCTGCATTCAATGACAAGTCCTATTTGCCCTCCTACGAAGGCCACGTGGGTCATTCTTCCCTCCTCGGCAACGACTGAATTAAAACACTTCAGGCCTTCAATTTATTGCCATTCCTTCTCGCACGATCGGTGGCCCTTCATCCCTATCTCTATGACGCCTCCATGCTTAGACTCGCTCCATTGTAATGTTCTGGATTTTGGTCACAGCTCTCCCGGCTCTGTGAATTTCTTGCTGAATGTGGTAGCTGAAGTAGGGGGTGGGAAACTGCTGGGAATCCCTTGGCATGGGCTCCCCCTCATCCGTGCCTTTGTAAAGGAGCTCCTTGCTCTTTCTGCCTTCTCTTTATGCCAATGTAGTTATCCATCAGCAGCCTGGGACATTGATTCATCTCCATCACGAGCAGACAGGCGGGATAAGGTTTTGGGATGCCTCTGCTCTGGCTGGAAGGATGACGCTCTGGGAACTCTGTCTTGCTCAGACAATCTTAGTGTTTCTGCTCTGCAACAAGAAATTGCTGACCTCTGGAGTGTTTTTTCAGTGCGCTGGGGCGAGAACCAGGACATTTCTGTTTTCCCTCTGCACATTCAATTTTCTCAAATAGCGATAACGCCTGACTCTGGAGGAATGGCTCACTCTGGCGATAATGCTGGATTGCTAGACATAAAAAAGAATCTGCGTAGGATGTACGAGAAGACTGCTATAGGGGTAATGGACAACAAAGAAATGGCCAAGGAAATTAAAAGTATGAGTGAAACTGTGAGTCGCACTTCGCTGGATGTCAGTAATAATGGCGCCCGAACAGAAGATCTCGAGAGCAACCTGCGCGAGCTGCTGGGCAGAGTAGAACGAATAGAGGAAGACCTCGAGAAGCTCATCTCTATGAACCAGGAGAGCAGGGTTAATGGAGTAAATGAAACAGCTGAACAACCCATGGAAGAAGAATCAGTTCTGCAGCCCAGGACTCTGAGAGGCAATTAAATTATGTCTCTTGTTTATTATGTTTCAATTTTGTTTGGGTTATGTTTTTTGGCATTTTGCTTTGTAGCCAGTTTGTGAGGGTATATACTACCCGCATCTTTTGTAATTTTGGAACGATCATATGCTCTACCTTATGGGAAACTTTTAGGACAAGCCAGATGTGCAGCAATATTGACCTGTCGGCATTATATTTCATTCTTCTGTTGTAATGAATGGCTGTGCACAGCCTGTTAATATAATCCTCCTTTCTGTTTCTGTTAAAAAAAAAAAAAAAGATAAGTTACCTCAAAGCAGCAATCTCAGCCAATGCATCATCAACCATGAATGCATTAACTTTCCAATCATGATGGATTTTGTAACACCTAACCATGAGTTGCTCCAACCATAGAGAAATATCTGTTGATGTATTTATGGATGCCACAACCCATGCAACTAGAACCCCACTTTGTTGGGCATCAAAAACCACCAGTGTGTATAGCTGATACTGCCATATTCAAATGAATATGTAATGTCAAATTCAGTCCATGTACTATATTGAATGGCTACATCTAAAATAATCATATTACATCCCTCATTGACATCTGACTTACCCTGTATTTATTTGTACTAAATGTTGAATCCATGGCTATTATGCTATTATGAGATAGCTTAACCATAGTGTCCAACATCTAGTTTGTTTGGATTCTTATTATAAAAGGGACATTTGCATTGTTGGGATTTTGGTAGAAGAAGAAATCCTCTTTTCGCTTTTTGTGCCAAAGGTTGACACGCATTTCATCCTTTTGGTGGAGTTTATAGTTTCCTTTCGTCAACCAATTGTATATGTTTACAATATCTTTCCTAGATAGGAAAAAATCCCTATCTCAGGTTGCCACATCCATGTCTACATGTCTCTTGACATGCATTTTATAAACTGAATTAGGAGGCACTCCCAAAAAGTAACAACTATCCACATATGAAACAATGTCCCTCGAAAGCTTAGGCTTATGCAATGTCCTAGCATTACTTGAAGTGTCAAGTTGGCTATGACAAGGTCATCCTTGCTCGTCTTCATGCTCATACATATTGTATGTCATTATTTCTATGTGAGGACTCTAAACCATAACCTTCACAATGAAATGGCATTGGCAACCCCTCTTCTTTGCAAATAGAGTTCTTCGTTTAGTCGACTGCTCTCCTCGTTTGTCCTCAGGGCCATATGAACAATGATAACTACATAGGAAATTTTAGAGCGTTAGTAAACACAATGAATGATAAATGTGGTCTCAATGCTAATATCTATACATTACACTTTCGATAATACTCACAGTTCATATTGTAGGGTAGCGCTACCCCTTTTTCTTGGTTGTTTGCTTTGTTTTCGTACAAAAGTACATGGAGCATCGGAATTTTCTCCATCCTCTTTGATAAAATCAGGAACTCTACTTAAAGTGATTAAAGCAATGTGATCAATGCTCCTGATTTTTCAATGTATTTTAGACCAAACTAGGTCTCTACTAGAAAAGATGACCATGTTTTTAGGGTCTTGCACCTCAAGATGCATGATAGCCTCTCATTTTCCTCGCTTGCCCATTTTGTATGGTTTCCTATAGAACAATATGAAAACACATTAGCAATTTGTACTAGGTGGAGACATGCAAGCAACACATCCATTCATACTTGAGTAAATTCACAAAAGCTATAAGATGCATGTAGACATTTACTTGCAATTTAATGTAATATAAAAAGCCTAAGAAATAAAGAAAGAAGTGAATTTGATTGATAACTCAAGATGACAGGTGTTCAATAACACCGTTATATATTCAATGAATTCATCCACATGCCTATTTCCAGGTTTCGAGCAATAGGAGGATCACAACTTAGGATATTTCAACGGTTCATGCAATGTGGCTTAACTGTGTCAGGATTCTTTTCAAGGTATAGTTTTTTTGTTGGTATTTACAAGTACGATAATTTTATGTGGAGTCAAATTAGTAGTATCACCCATCTTCTTCTAGACATTTTGATAGTATTAATGTATATAAAGATCTCAATCATGGGTGGAATCTAGAGGTGGTTCCAACCATACTCCTATTATTATTCACAAGCATAGATAAGATGGAAAGCCTAACTATCCTTAGAAGTTAAATTCATCTTGTTCCAACCATATTCGCATGTAGAGAGAAGATGGCAAGCCTAACTATCCTTAGAAGTTAAATTCATCTTGGTTGGAGTTGTAGGAAAAAGTTAAAAAACAATGGAAAGATATGATACAAAGTTGAGGGAATACACAACCTTGTAATTTGCAATGACCCTAAAGAAAATATAAGAGAAAACAAGTATGAACAGGGATATAAAATCCACTAAGATGGAAATTGCAGATATATATTGCAGAGATATACAAAAAAATGTGGAAAGAAATTTGAAGGAGGAGAAAACAATATTAAAAGAGATGGAAGAAATTAGATTCATCTTGTTCCAACCATATTCACATGTAGAGAGAAGATGGAAAACCTAACTATCCTTAGAAGTTGAATTCATCTTGGTTGGAGTTGTAGGAAAAAGTTAAAAAAGAATGGAAAGATATGATACAAAGTTGAGGGAATACACAACCTTGTAATATGCAATGACCCTAAAGAAATTAAAAGAGAAAACAAGTATGAACAGGGATATAAAATCCACTAAGATGGAAATTGCAGATATATATTGCAAAGATATACAAAAAAATGTGGAAAGAAATTTGAAGGAGGAGAAAACAATATCAAAAGAGATGGAAGAAATTAAGCTTCCATCTGTTTTGATATTGCTTTCTCCTCCTTCAAATTTCTTTCCACATTTTTTTGTATATCTCTGCAATATATATCTGCAATTTCCATCTTAGTGGATTTTATATCCCTGTTCATACTTGTTTTCTCTTTTAATTTCTTTGAAGAGATTTAATTATACAGTTGAATCTCTTGCCTAATCATTGGGCTCCGCGATTGAACTTTAGTTCGTGCCTAACAGAATTTCTCAAATGGAGAGCTTCAGGGTAGGACAGTCTTAATCTCTACAGGTTATTTTTTTGCATTTAAAAAGGAAAATTTATACAGAAAAGGGCTTCTCTTCAAAATTAAAATGAATTTCCTTGTATTTGTTTTTTTAAGTTGTATTGAAATTTTGAAAATGTTTTGTTACAAGATAACAATCTTGCAAATGGAATATTTCAGGTTTGTGAAGTGGTACATTGTCACAAAAGGCGAGAATGGTGAGTACAAGGGAAACTCCTTCCAAAAGGAAATGTAACAACCTTCATTGTGAGCTAATAACTTTGATAAACATCAAACAAAATATTGGAGACTAGGAACAAGAAATCACAATCTAGATGTACACATACGGGTCGAAATTGGGTATATTACAACGGTGCTTTGCTGGGCAAGATCTGACTAAGAACAAATGAATTCTCCGTGAGATTTGGATAGGAGAGAGACCAAGTGGCTATATTGTTGTGAATGATGAACTCTATGTCCCAGCTTCTTTAATGGGTTCTATATAAACATAATACAACTGCCAGCGAGATAGAGAACTAAAGTTTGTGAAGTTGATTTTATTTTAAAGGAAATGACATATTTAGCACAACTTTTGGGTATACAAGCAAAAATTAACTTGATTATGGGAATTTGACAGAGTAAGATATGAAGAATAACTTGGCAGAGCATTATGCTAGCGAAGAATAACAATTGGGAAAGGGGAAAGTAATAATCCTTTAAGAGTCGTTACATCCACTGTATTCCATCTTTGCCTTAACCTGTTGCTTCTCCTTTTCCCTAACATGCACTACCAAGATCTGCAGCAAAAGCTACATAGACTTTTCAAACCAGAATGAGATGTTCAACAGACGCCTGGCATTGCAGCAAAAGCTACAGAGTTCATGGCTGCAGACAATTGAAATGGAGCAACTGTTCTTACCTTTGGTAGCGTAATGATAATGACGGGGCGAGGCGATACCGTTAATCCAACTCTCGACCAGCACCAGATGTCACAGCGGACAGGCATCTTGCGAGTTCAAGAGTTGTCTGGTTCAAAGCCGAGCTCACAGGGAGAAAGGACGTTGCAGAGTATTGTTGGAGGAGATGGATGCAGAGTCGGGAGGATGGAGTAGTCACCAACCCGCAGGGTGGTGAGTAATTGCTCGGGACATCGAGGCGGCGACAAGACGGCGTGTGCATGAATGGATTCGGATCAGAGTCAGAACAAGATTCATGTGGGACCCTCAATGATGGTGGCTGGATGAATGTGCCAGAGGATGGGATCATTAACGGCGTGGGTGGACGGAGTAGTCTAACGCCAAGCGAAATAGTAGAAGCGTTAGACTACTCCATGATTTTATGGCAAATAATTAGCAGAATGTGATCGAAAAAGAAAAATAATATATTTCCAATTCTATAACTATCACTCAACCATTTGATCTAGACTAATCCACTTGAACCAACCGCAAACTATGAAAATGTGCTCCAATAATTGTAAATTAAATTAATTTTAGTTTAGAAATAGTTTTAAATTGCCAAATTTTAAATATAGCGTTCAAATTTTTTTAGCTATTGCAAAATTTAATCATAAATTTTGAGGTTGGAAAAATGAAAAGGTGTCACACAACTCCCATCCCTTACAGAGCAGGATGATTCCCAGGTAATTCAGCATGACACTTAATTTTGGATTCATTTTGTGTTCTTGAAACCTCGGGATTATACACGCAGAAGAAGTAGGAGAGATGTCTTTCGAATAGATTAACATTTCCAGCCGACCAGATCATATGCGCAAAGATTCACCGAAGTATGGGATTTAAGAGTTTTGATTTATAGAATATTTTCCAATAAAATTTTGTTTTTAATTTTATTTATTTTAAATGATATAATTATTAGTTTTAAACCATAATATACATATATGTCTTTTTTTGTTGCTGCTTTGTGAACTTTAGAAAGGCTTTATGATTATCAAATCCAGGAAGGACACTTATGCTATTTTTGTGTATGACAATAGCAACTTGGAGGATGTGTCTTCTCACAAATACTTAGGAATTGATATTCATCACAAGCTCAACTCGAACTATAGCATTGAGAAAAGGATAATGGAGGGCGGAAAGCTTATTTTGGTCTTGAAAATAATTGTAAAGTTGCAAACCTTGTGATGTGGGATAAAAAGAAGCTCCTCTTTGGAACTTTAGTCACTCCTGTTATATTGTATGGATGTGAGATTTGGGGTTGCAGCATCTCTAGAGAATCCTAGAGAATGATTGAGCAAATCCAAAAGTGTTTTATAACGTATAACCTCAAAATTAAAAGCAATACACCCTATCCTATTCTCCTTATAGAAGTGGGTATATCCCCTATCAAGAGCCTAGCTATGCCTAGGCTCCTCTTGTACAAGCACAAAATCAATAACATGGGAGACCATAGACTTCCTAAGATAGCTTTAAGTTCTAGCCAAAACAAACCAATGCTCAAGCGAGGGAGGTACAAAGATACCAGGGCTTGGTTAAACAATTGGGATATCGGCGAAAATGTTGCATTGCAAAATATTAATAACATTAAAAATATTGTTACTTCTAAGTTTAAAGAGAAAAAGTGGTGTGAGAAAGATCTAGAGGCTTAAAAAAAGTTAAGATAATATAAGGAGGTCATCAACCCTCTTCTAGAAGATCAAAAGTACCCCTATGTCTTAACTAGTTCAAAGAAAAAGATTTATATAGCCAAGATAAGAACGCACTCTCATGAGCTCCATAGTGAAACAGATCGTTGTACAGTTCCTAAAACACCATGGGTGGAAATGATCATCATCTCTATGAGAATATGAACATTGAGGATGAAAATCACTTCCTCTTAGAGTGCCTTGCGTACACCCACATTAGATCTCAGTTTCATAATCTTTGTTGTAATGCCAACCTTCCTAGCCTTTTAACATGTCAAAATTATAGTGAGCTCGGGAAGCTTCTCTCCAAGCTCTTTGAGCATATACAATTTTAAAACAAACTAAATAATTTGTTTTCTTTAGGTGCGATATAGCAAATTTTGGTCTCAGTAGACGTTAACCATCATCATCATAATAATAATAACATTTTAGTTAATTAAATATAATATTTACAACTTATTTTTAAGTATTTTGAATTTTTTAAATATAACATATTAATATTTCGTTTTCCAAATATTTATTTTTTAAATTTTCTATCCATTTTTTTTATGTTCTACACATTTTTTTAAATGACAAATTTTTTTTAACTTTGTTCTTATTTTTAACTTAAATTTATGTATTTTTGGCATTTAAATTTTAAAGTTATTTTTCTATCTTAATATTTTTTTCGTTTAAGGTTTATGTTTTTACAAAGTTGTTTTGTGTTAAAAAGAGGTAAGGTTAAGGGTGATTTTATCATTATTCATATTAGGAAATGGCGTGATAACATGTAGTTAGGTATGAATAACTCAGAGTTGAACCCATTTTAACTAGAATAATATGACCATATCTATCTCTCAACCATTTAGGTGTACTAGTTTTGCATGTAAGGATTGAAACTTGATTGCATAAATTTAAATTAAAACCAAATGAAAGGTAATTATAAAATACATATTAAACTTAGATCTATCAACAAGTGGGATCAAAATTCTTGAGACATAAATTTTATGTGGGTATGCTTAGTTTTTTTTTTGTTAAAATAATAATAATAAAAATGGCCCAAATTGTTAACTTCACCCTTCTTTTGTTTTTACTTAATATTTATTCTGTAGGAAACCAAAAGAATGAGTGGGCCAAAACATAAAAATAAAAATGTAAAAGGAAAGAGTTGGAACCACCCTCTTTCAATAACTTTGGTTTTCAGTTATTGTTTTGTGTTAAAAAAAAGAGTGGCAACTCTTAAAATATTGTAACTTCAGAAGATATTCTAGTTGTACTAATTGTATTCGTCCTCCTAAAGATGTCAGATGTCACTGATGTAATTGATCATGTAAGAGTCATTGAAAGAATCAATGTAAACCTCTAGATGTAAGTCAGGTCAATAGTACCCATGAGGCATTATAATAAATATTATTTTTGTGTCTTACTAGTCAGTCCTGTAAGTTAGATAAGTGAGCATAGTTAGGGTTTAGGTAAATTCAAGAGTCAAATATAAATAGGGAGGTTTCTCCTTCATTTGTACTCAAGTTTCACTCAAGCAAGTTCGCTAGAGGGAGAAGAAGAAGTGCACCAGAAAGATAGAGGAGAATTTGTCTTGGGGTTTTACACTGTTTTGGTTGAGTTCTATACCGAGGAAGGGTTTTCTCCCCCACGAGGAAGAGTTGTGATCATCCTCCCAGTAAAATTCAAGGGTTTAAGAAGAATACGAAGTTCAAGAAGGACTGCTCAAGTTATGAATGCTTCACTTGCCACAATATGGGACACATATCCATAAATTGCTCCCTAAGGGAAGAACAAATCAAGAAGAAGAAAAAATATTCCAGACCCATGCAGCCGAAGATAGTGATCAAGAAGATGAAGATTATGGTGAAGAATATGTTTTGATTTCAGCACTCACAGGTTCAATTTCACCTGGTAATGATACTTGGCTAGTAGATAATGGTTCCTCCAAGCACATGACAGGCTATAAGGATTCACTCTCTTTCCTTATATAAAAGGATTCCCCACACAAAGTGATGCTTGGAGATGATTACCAATATCCCATCAAAGGGATGGGAGAAGTCTTATAAGTTTTACCATGGAATTCCCAGGAAGATGAGGGATGTTCTATATGTCCCAGGACTAAAGAAGAATCTCCTTTCTATCTCAGCCTTAGATAAGAAAGGTTTCAGAGTTGATTTTGTAGATGGTGAAGTTCTCATGTGGACAAAAGGAAAAATTATAAATGATGCAGTAGTAATTGGATTTGAAGAAGGACGATTCTACATATTAAAGGGACATGTAGACTCAGCCTTGAAGACTAGCACCATAATCCCATGTGAGTTGTACATTACAAAGCATTACAAATTGTGAGAAAGGTGGTGTCAGGTTTACCATAGATTCAGATAAATCATGAAGGAGTGTGTAAAATATGTGCACAACGAAAGAATACCAAGAACCCTTATCCAAGCAATGACAGTAGAGTAAAAGGGATTCTAGACATTGTTCACTCAAATGTATGCGAACCAATTCAAACTAGATCATTAAGCTGGTATGTTTACTATGCTTATTTCATTCAGGACTACTACCGCAAAAATTGGATCTATTTCTTGAAGAAGAAGGATGAAGTGTTTGAGAAGTTCAAGCCTGTTTAAGTCTCTTGTAAAAAACCTCTCTGAAAATAGGATCAAGACCTTAAGATCAGACAATGGAGGTGAGTTCACATCAAGTGAAATCAATGACTTTTTTAAAGAAGTTGGGATTTAGAGGGATCTCACAATTACTTATAATCCACAACAAAATAGTGTAGTGGAAAGGAATGATAGATCTATCATGGAATTAGTAAAATTCATCAACTACCTATGCACCTATCGGCAAAAGCATCTAGAACAATAGTATATGTACAAAATATAATCTCCCACAGTGCTCTTGGGAATACGAAACCATAAGAGATGTTTACCGGATAAAATCCCGAAGTCAGTCACCTAAAAATATTTGGTTTTCCGGTATACATACACATTCCCAAGGAGAAAAGATCAAAGTTGGATCCTTCATGAAAGAAGGGATTATTTATAGCATATACTGAGAAATCAAAGTCTTACCAAATCTATATCCCAGGATACTTTCAAATTGAACTAAGCATAGATGACAAAGATACAACTTTCAGAAAATCAAGGAAAGATAAGGAAGTCGAAGAAGAGCATGAAGCTCCCATAGTTGCAGAAGTTTCCAAACTAGTCAGAAATGAGGAGGAAGAATAGATATATGAGGATCATGACATGACAGAACCTCAAATACTTGAGGAGTTTCCTATTGAGATGATATCATGTAAAAGAAGACATGCGTGGGAACCATAAGTAATTGAAGAAGTGGAAAGATATGGTGTTCCAGAAGGAACCATCAAAGAAAGTAAGAAGCCAAATCCATACCACAATTATGTGGCTTTGATGTGCAATTTCGTTGACAAATAACCTACATTCTTTGAAGAAGAAACAATGAAGAAGGAATGGGTGATACTAGTCCATTATAAGAAACCCTCTATTAACCATCTGAAATTTTTTCATTTTGATGCTTATGTGCATGTTCCAAAGGAGAAAAGGAGCAAGTTGGATAACAAAGATAAAAAATATATCTTTATTGGCTATAAAGATGGTATGCCAAGGTTATAATATTTGGAATCGTGTAACTCAAAATATTTTTTATAGTCAATATGTTTTGTATAGGGAGTTTAAAGAAGTCCCTAGATAGGAAGTGACTACAATGAAAAAGGAACCATCCATTTTGGTTTCTTCCATGGCAACCCAATATTGTCAGTGTTGTTAATTATTCTCGGGAAGGCTTCCAACTTACTAGCTTTTACCAAACTCGACCTCATTTTATTTACCTCATTTCCCAAACTGGGGGAGCCTTACCCGTTGTGTAATTGGTAACCCTGGGTGTTCCTTTTTCAATGTGACCCTACTAAGATTTCGTTGTGTAGAAAATATTAGCAGTCGAGGATGCACAAACAATACAGCTCAGTTGGGATTGGAATTTTTTAGTCTTCTCCCCTTTTTCCTTAAGGTAATATTTGTGCTAGCTCAATGGCCAAAATTTTAGCGTTTAAACTATGATATTATTATTTTCTAATGGTTTACAGAGCATATAATGTTTTTCACATTTTGTGGCAGGTACAACTTAACCTGTTTTTTGTTCGTGCTAATGTTGGGCAATAGGGCATACCCGGGTTTAATCCTTTTGTGTCGCACCAACAAAAGACCCACAGTGTTGGACCTTTCGGCAACAACCTGCGCGCAGGTTGCAGTCTCACCCGAAACAGCTATGGGGTGCCGCAGAATCAGGTTTCTGCAAGCAGAGAGGGGGATTAATGTACCTTAGCCTTTAATAATCTTATTAATCAATGATTATGAAGCTTTACCATTCATTCACATACAACTTCGCATATAGATAAACAGTCGTGACTTACTCAACCCACTACAGGGAATTCACAGCGAAGCTTAATATTAGCAGCGATCTAACTCATCAGATGTATACAGTTATTAATGCATAAAAGACAACAGAAACAGAAACAACACAAGAAACCACAACACCAGATATAACGTGGTTCACCCCCAGTGTAGGGGCTACGTCCACAAACTGTGTTTATTCAACTCGCTACAAAACCACAGTTTGATCTGCGCACTCACCTGCAGATCCCTTCAGTCCTTAAAAGCCGCGCACACGGCAGCAGGCCCCTGCGCACACAGCTGCAGGTCTTTCCTCGATCTTCTTTACAAAACAAAACCCTCTGCGCACACAGCTACAGAGGTCGTCCATGCACACAGCTGGGACTTAACCTTTCCTTACAAAATCAATCTTAGCTTCGCCTTAATCTTTCTTACATCATAAAACCTAACCTTTCTTCTTTACACAAGCGCTTATTTATACTGCGCATTTTTACAAAACCATGGTCTTAAACCATGGGCACCCCAAACCCTAAACCCTGGGCTTAAACCATGGGTTTATTACAGAATTCTTTGACTCAACCCCGACACCCCTAAGACTATTTTGAGTCCAAACTCGCGGAGTTATCCATCTTAAGGACCGTTAGGGTGCGCGTCCCAACAGGCCCCTAAGACTCACCAGTGGCCCGTCCCGGGACACTCTTCAGTTTCTCTGGTGGCAAAATTCCGCTGACAAAGCATAGTGTGCTGCTTGCTGAAGCTCTCCATGTTGCGGCCAGCTGCCTACTTCTGTCCTTTGCAGAAGTTTTGCTGATGAAGGCCATCGCGGTCCGTCTGCAACACCATCCTTCACTCCAATTGCCGATGCTTAACCATCCACAATTTGGGGTCCCCTGGGATTGCGTGTCACACTGCAGAAGGAGTACAGCTGCCATGGTTCTGCTATGCCGAAAGATTGCATGGCGGGATTCCCCAGAGTCTTTCTGCGAGGCCTCATGCCTTTTGTTAGTCTATGTTAGAGCAAACTCCGATCTGTCTCTACAAATTTAGAGCAAACTCCTGCCTGTCGATGTACTTAGCCAAGTAGGACTGTACTAGCGGAGTACTCAGAAGGTGCTGCAGACCTCTATCCCTTACTTCTCGTACTAGCTCCTGAACTTTACAGTCGTTCGACATGGTTCGGGATGAATATCTCACAGATGTGCTTAAGGCAGAAAACACAGGTCGAGATGGCTTCTTATAGAATCCCGAGGCGGAATTTGTCATCATGGTGGAGTAATGACGCCAAATCTGATGAAGTGCCGGAAATCTTCTCCACACAGCACCGGATTCTCCCAAAATCTCATTCTGACAAGTAATGAGAGCAGCTCTCGTGCCAGCGCCGCCGACTGCATTGTGTCCCATCCGTCACATTTTAGGTTGCGACACACCTTGGATCCTACGACACAACAACAACCTTTGACTTCGACACAGTATGGCCCTGCGACCTACGACCAACCTGTAGCTTCGCATCCTTTAGACTAAACAGACTATGATAATCCATAATGCTACAAGAATCTTCGCTTATTTGCTTGGTGCTACCTCCTATTCTGAGTACCTGGCCTGTCCGTGTACTTTTTTAAGCGGCTCCCGTTTATCATAGAGGGAAAAAGCTCACCATTTAACTTAGCTAGCTGGACTGCGCCCCCATCAGTAACTTTCTGTACTACATACGGTCCTTTCCAATGTGTCTTAAACTTTCCTGGGAACTTCATGAATTTGCTGTCATAAAGGAGCACAAGATCACCCTGCTGAAATTGTTTCTTCTTGATGTGTCTGTCATGCCATGCCTTTTCTCGAGCTTTCTGCACCTGTTGTTGGAAGCCTGCAACAAATCTATCCTCTTCAAGCTCTAATATATGTTTCAGTCTCTCTGTGATTATGGCTGGGTCATCCATCTCGGTGAAAGCAGATATCCGGAGGCTGGGAACAATGTATTCCATGGGCATGACAGCTTCTTGCCCATAAACTAGTCGAAAGGGTGTATGGCCTGTCAACTTTTTGCAAGTAGTTCTGTAAGCCCATAGCACTGCTGGAATTCGAAGATCCCAATCATTCCTGTTAGCGTTACACACCTTTGTCAGGGCATGCTCAAGGATTTTGTTAAAAGCTTCGACAGTCCCATTTGCTTGTGGGTGATATGCGGTACTCTTTTGATGATACACCTGAAATTCTTCAGTCAATACTTCAATAGTCCTGTTCAGGAAATGTGACCCCTGATCACTCATGAGAACTTTGGGACACCCAAATCTGGATAAGATGTTGTCGAAGATGAACTTCGCAGCAGTAGCAGCGCTAGAGGTCTTGACTGGTTGAGCTTCGGCCCAACGGGTAAGATAATCAGTTGCTGTAATGATGTATCTGGCTCCTGACTTTTTTGCAGGGGGGTTGATAGGACCAACAAAGTCAATAGCCCATTTGTCAAAGGCCTGTAATGTTACTTGCGAAGCTAGGGGAATTTCATCCCTCCTAGATGGTTTACCTGTCCTCTGACAGATGTCGCAGCTGTGGCAATATTCTCTTGCATCTTTGTGAAGTGTGGGCCACCATAAGCTGGCTATCAAAATCTTCTGCGCTGTGGCTTTTCCTGCATAGTGACCTCCTGCTGTGCCAGAGTGTGCTTCAGCCAATATTAGAGGTTTTTCGTGTTCCAAAACACATCTGCGCAGTATCTCATCTGGTCCCATTTTATACAGCTGTCCTGCTATTAAGGTGAAGTCCGTGGCTCGAACCACCAACTGCTTCTTCTGCTGTGTGGTCATCTCTGGAGGGGGAAGACCTATAGACAAATACTGAGCAATATCCTGGAAATATTCATCAACTATATGGATAGCAAATAATTGTGCATCGGGGAGGCCTTCGTCCAAATTGGTAGGTTCTTCGCCTAACTCGAGCCTCGACAAGTGGTCAGGTCCTAGGTTAAGTCTTCCAGGCTTAACAATGATCTCAAAATCATATTCTTGAAATAGAATTAACCATCTGCATATTCTTCCACCTAGCACAGGTTTGTTAACCAAGTACTTCAAAGCAGAATGGTCAGTAAACATCTTAAAATGAGATCCTAGCAGATAATGTTGAAATTTTTGTAATGCATATACCATAGCAAGACCTTCGCGTTCTGTCGTAGTATAATTTTTCTCTGCTGTAGACAACTTTCTGCTAGCAAAAGAGATAGGGTGATCGATATTACCTGCGCTTGGTTGAGCGAGCACAGTACCTAAAGCAATAGAGGATGCATCGCCATGCACATGAAACTCCTTGTTCCAGTCAAGGAATACTAGGATAGGGGCAGTGACCATTTTTTCCTTCAGAATGTCGAGGCTTGCTTGGCATTCTGGTGTCCATTCGAACTTAATATCTTTCTTCAGCTGCCTTTCCATTGGGGCGATAATCTTTGCATATCCGTGGATAAATTTCCTGTAGTAACCGGTGTGACCAAGCATCGTGCGAAGTTGTTTGACGGACTTCGGAGGTGGCAGATTCACAATAATAGCGATCTTCGCTGGGTCCATCATCAATCCCTGCTTACATACCACATGACCAAGTAGAATGCCAAAGGGTGCACAGAAGATGCACTTTTTTAAGTTCAAGGAAATTTGGTGCTGTCTGCATTTGTCCAACATAAGTCTCAAACTAGTTATATGGTCTTTTACTAGCCCAAAAATAGTCCAATCATCAAAGTAAACTTCTAAGAATTTATGTATGTATTCCTTAAACGCGGAGATGACTACTCGAGAAAATATAGCAGGTGCATTCTTCAACCCGAAGGGCATGATAGTATACTGGAAGGATCCCAATTTGGTAGCAAAGGTTGTCTTATATCAGTCCTCTGGAGCAATTTGGATCTGATGGTAGCCAGAAAAACCATCGGTAAAAGAGTACACTTCTTGACCTCCGACATTGTCGAGCACTTCATCTGTAAAGGGGGTGGGAAAAGGGTCGTGCAGACAGGCATCATTGAGTTTCCTTAGATCGACACAGATTCAGATTTCACCCTTAGTCTTCTTCTCCTGGACGACCATAGGGCTGACCCACTCAGATTCTTCAACAGGTTCGATTATGCCTGCAGCAAGCATCTTCTCCAACTCCAGCTTAACCTTTTCCTTGTATTTTGGATTCAATCTATAAGGACGCTGCTTCACAGGCTTCGCATCAGGCTTCAGGGGGATCTTTATTACACCGATATCTCCCAGGATACCTTTCATTTCAGAGAACTTTGTCGGAAAAAGATCTTGGTATTCATGGAGAAGTTGAGTTACCTTGCTTACCATCTCGTCGTCCCAATAGTCGCCAATGGTAGCAAACTTAGGCTGTGCATCGGATCCAATGTTAACTGTGCGCGTCTTCAAGGGCTGCGTCACTTCGGGGACTTCGACTGCCGGTCCATGCACGTCGCAGTATCCTTCTGACTCAGGGATATCAAGACGACGCGGGTCCTCATCCTTGTCGACTGTAAAGTTATAACATTCGACTGCGAGGGCTTCTTGTGTGGCCCAATCAGGGCGGTATTCTGTCACTTCTTGTTCGTTAAATACCTTAGTATGGATGATCCTGATAGCTGCATCTAGGGCTGGATAGACATCATTAGTGGAGAAATTATTAATAAAACTATGAACAAGACAGTCCCAACTTACAGTATCTTGGCGAAGTTCAGCCTCCTCGTACCAGTTCTTCGCTAGTGGGCCCAGCGTGTGCACAAATCTATGTACCCACTCATCCTGAGGTACATACTTCCATGCCTCGCAGCATTTGCCTAAGTGGTCCTGGGGGCAATTTTTTCCATCAAACTTGCTTCGCGCCTTTTCCAACTGGTCCCAGAACCTCAGGTGAAGGAGCTTCTGACATGCTTCCCAGGTAGGGATCTGCTTCTTATGGCTTGTCCACCATCTGACTGCTGTGGCTCTGAATACTGACTCCAGGGCCTCCATTTTCTGTAGGTCAGGTATCTGATCCGAGAATTGTACAATAAACGGTTCAGGATCTGTCGAACCATCATACACAGGTATAGTTCTGGGTTGTGAGTCGATCCATCTGAGGGACTTGGTAGGGCATACATTGCTGCGCCCCTGGTGTTCAGATAATCAGTTTTGCCAACTTTCTAATTCGTCTTCAGAGTCAGTCATACAGGAGCTACCAGACTCCCATCCTGCAGCCGGAGGATCCTCATAGCCTTCTTCCTGCGCAGTGATAGTGGCGATGGGTTCTACATCAGCTTGATCCTCGTGTCGGAGTGGTTCTGTGTACCGTTCCCCTTGTGAAGGATCCAGGGGCAGGATGACCCTGAAGTCTTTCCCTTCAAAGACCATCTGTCTCTTCTTTAAGTTGATGCCGCTCTCTTCTTTAGGTTGATGACTGCGGCATTTGCCATTGCCCATTCAATTCCTAACAGGGCCAGGTAAGGGTTGCTGTCATCCATGATCTCAATTACTTCGAATTCCGCGAAGGTGCTGACTCCGTCAATATCTATTTGGAGATCCAGGAATCTTCCTAAAGGTACAATCTTTTGCTGGTTGGCTAGCCTCAACTGTATAGGGGACCAGGCAAGGGTAGGTTTCCCCATTTGTTCCTAGGTTTGTTTGGTTAAAACATTTACATCGGACCCTAAGTCCAGAATAAAATCAGTCATATCATATGCCCCTATCTGAGCATTCAATCGCATTTCCCTGCCGGTCCTGCTGACTCGATGAATAGTTTTGTCCCGACCACAGCTTTGCAGAGATTCGCAGGAAGCGATGACGTTCTGCAGCTCATTCAGAGCATCCTGATTTCTTAAAAGCTTGAGGCAACTTTGTAAAAAGGTAGACAATATACTTACTTTATCCAGCGAAGCTTCACAGGGCGGCGACTGAGGCTGTGCAGGCGCACTGGGTGGGCTAGAGCCAGCAAAATCTTTCTTGGCTTCCATGAATGTCTCTTTCTCTCTGATGATATCGAATGCAGGGATTTTCTCAGGAGCCTTACGAACTAGAGCTTCGACAGGTCGGTTTGGCGTATTTTGGATGTGTGTCGTAACTCCACTTCTTGTAACGACATTGATGGCCGCAGCAGGGCGGGGCTCCACAGAAATCATCTGGAGATTTTGAGTAGGGGTATTCTGTCATGCCTGAATCTTAGCTATCAACTGGGGGCACTGCTCAATCACATGATCTACTGCGCGGCAATACCGACACGCCGTAGTGGGGTTCCGACAGTCGCGAGCCAAATGCCCAGCTTGGTTACAATTGTAACACACGAATTGGCTTCGGCCTCATCCAGCCATACCACCACGGCCTCCAGAGGTCCCTCGTCCAGAGGCACCCCCCTGGTAACCATAGCTATCATTACTTGGACCTTCAGTGTGCACCCGGTAAGCATCATAGGTGCGGCACTCATCCTCATTATGGCCTACAGATTTGCAAAAATTACAGTAGGAGTTCTTAGGTCCTTTTCCATACCTTTGCAGCAGGTAACAGTTCTCAGGTCGGTGCTGACGTGTCATTCTGTAGAGATCACAATAGAGAACTTGTGATGGAAAGGGGTTCGGCGCGCCTGTCTGCAAGTACTTGTTTATCAGAGGGCACCGTTCCTTGTCGTGACCTTCGGTCTGACATTGCGTACACCAAACCTCTTCACGATCAGGTTTTCCCTTTTTCATCTCGCAAATTTCTAGGGCCATCGCGGCTAGCTGCTCTTGGATATGAGCAATACCAAAGTCATCTCCGACAGGGGCAGTCTCTAGTTTCATTGCGATTTCCAGAGCCTCTTGCTAGTCAGCAACCTTCTGTTGCATGAGTGGAGTTCTGATATGTGGTACCAATGCTGCAATAAACCATTCCTTGTGCTACGCAGGACTAATGGTAAAGCTGACTTGGTCCAGTAAAACTTTGAATCTCTGATCAAAGTCCCACACTGATTCGCTGCGTCGCTGTTGAATCTCCTTGAGTTCAGTGATGCTCTGGGACTCCGATTTGGGCTTCTTAAATTCTTTGATTATGGTTGCCTTGATCTCGTCTAATGTAGGGCTCTGAGTGCTGGAAAATTTCATGAACCATGTCAGAGCCCGGTCCCGAAAGGAAGCAATGAGCTGCGCGGCTCGCACATCCGGATCTGTAATTTTCTTCGCATTCCATACTACTTCACAGAGAAACCAGAACTGTTCTGGGTCCTTTGATCCCGTGCCTTTGAAGATGGGGAGTTTAATGTCATCAACGAGGTGGGCCATGGGGTTTCTGGGGGGGTTGGGAGGGGGATAGGACGCCGATGGGGGGGGATTTATGGGGGCAGACTGGCCTGTGGTCAGAATACTCGGGCTTGGTTGACTCTCAGACTGCGATGGAATTTCAGGGGTAGCGGAGCGGCGTTGCGGGGTGACCGGAGGGTTTCCAACCGAAGGGTTTTCTTCGAAATCTGACTCTTCAGGGTTTACAGGGGTGGACGCGGTAGCCTGAACTAAGGAATAGGAATCAAAATCTCTCTTATACCTTTTTCCATTTCACAGCAACCCACTTTGCTCGTCGAAGAGGGTGTCACTTGCAAACATAGGTTAGTACTACTAAACTAATAGTCTGATTCAAACAGCAATATACCCTTTTCTGCCAATAGTATTTTAATCCTTAAGCTTAATAAATTCAAAAACTTACCACAGGGAAACCTCTGTCACAAAGGCTTCCAACGTTCGCGTCGTCCAGAAGTCGACAGCGCGGGATACCTCATTGTTCACGTGTTGCACAAGATTGACCCTTGCGGGGGCCCACACAGGAAGCCGTCGAGCTTGAAAGTTCGTCCTCCTCTCTGTTAACCTAGACAACCACTGGTGCAACTCTATGTGGATACTACCAAAGAAAATTTCATAAGCATCACAAAAACATACCTTTGTAAAAAGTCACTTGCGCTTCGACACGGATTCATATTCTCTTGCTGCGTGAATTTCAGACAAGTCTCAGCAAACCAATCACCGATTTCCTTCACAGAGGGCTTCCAGAACATAGCCCTTGAGGTACGATGTAAACCCCTCTTGAGCAGGTACTGAGTTCAACCGGAAACAGAACCAATTTGTTGGGCAATATGGCAGACCCGGGTTTAATCCTTTTGTGTCGCACCAACAAAAGACCCACAGTGTTGGCCCTTTCAGCAACAACCTGCGCGCAGGTTGCAGTCTCACCCGAAACAGCTATGGGGTTCCGCAGAATCAGGTTTCTGCAACTAGAGAGGGGGATTACTGTACCTTAGCCTTTAATAACCTTATTAATCAATGATTATGAAGCTTTACCATTCATTCACATACAACTTCGCATATAGATAAACAGTCGTGACTTGCTCAACCCACTACAGGGAATTCACAGCGAAGCTTAATATTAGCAGCGATCTAACTCATCAGATGTATACAGTTATTAATGCATAAAAGATAACAGAAACAGAAACAACACAAGAAACCACAACACCAGATATAACGTGGTTCACCCCCAGTGTAGGGGCTACGTCCACAAACTGTGTTTATTCAACTCACTACAAAACCACAGTTTGATCTGCGCACTCAGCTGCAGATCCCTTCAGTCCTTAAAAGCCGCACACACAGCAGCAGGCCCCTGCGCACACAGCTGCAGGTCTTTCCTTGATCTTCTTTACAAAACAAAACCCTCTGCGCACATAGCTGCAGAGGTCGTCCACGCACACAGCTGGGACTTAACCTTTCCTTACAAAATCAATCTTAGCTTCGCCTTAATCTTTCTTACATCATAAAACCTAACCTTTCTTCTTTACACAAGCACTTATTTATACTGCACATTTTTACAAAACCATGGGCACCCCAAACCCTAAACCCTGGGCTTAAACCATGGGTTTATTACAGAAGACTTTGACTCAACCCCGACATCCCTAAGACTATTTTGAGTCCAAACTCGCGGAGTTATCCATCTTAAGGACCGTTAGGGTGCGCGTCCCAACAACTAACATGATCTCGGCAAACCTTTCTGGGTAAGCAACACTCCCTAATCTTGAAGTCTTCCTATACTTGCGGGTTGGCTTTGATGAGGAAGGAAGGATTTTTAATTTCATTTTTGCACTTCCCTACCACCTTCTGAGGTGAGTGTTCACTTGAAGTATGTCCTATATGGAAACCTTTATAATTTTAAGAGCTTGTTGTTGCTACATGACAATATTTTAATATTTGTTTTCTTGAAAGGCCTCCATGCCTCATAGCAGAATATGTTTAAATGCCAATGAGGCCATAAGGTATTTTGTTCACATTTCCTCCTTTTACCCTTAACTCATCTAAGTCAACTCGGGCAAGCCCAATTTTGGATCTATGTTAACTTTGGGGTTTATAGTTGCCCGAGCTCAAACTCAACACCTTCCTATCATTACAGTTGTTGTTAGGACTATTAAAAAATATAGAGGTTGTGTTATTAACTTATTTGATAATTATTATTAAGTTAAGAGGTTTGTTACACCCACTTGGTTGTCAAGCCCGAAGGAATTGGTAATTGTTTATATTAAACAAATTGATAGTTATGTTAACTAGTTTGATAATTAAACCTAATTTTATCCGTAGGGTTTTTCTTTGTTAATATATTAACATATCATGACTCTATATTCATGCATGTTAATAGTATAATTATGGTGATATTTCTTGCTATATCCAGTTTGTTCGACATATATTGGGTTTGATTATGGGTTGAAGATCCCCAACTTGTCCTTTGATTCCAATTCAAGGGAAAGAGTTCAAGTCTTAATGGATTCTTAATAAAACTAGTTTTAGATATCCTAGGTTTTTTAAAACAATTTTAAGACTTGCCTATGATAAATAGCTAAAAATCTTATTTCCCTTACCTGTAGTGTTTTGTTATTGTTTTTACTTTTCCTGCAAGATCTTATATGTTCAATTTATTTTGATTCAAATCAACAAAATATTATGGCAATTGGTTACCAATATCTCATTAATAGATTCCTATCAAAGTTATTTATCAATTTTTATAGTTATTTGGTTCAAATCGCTTTCCCTAATCTACCCTTGATCAATGAAAATATTAACAACCTGTATGCTTTAGTTCCCCCAAAAATGGTTAATACCATAGTTCATATTAACTTTGTTTTAGCTATCAAAATAGTCCTACTGTTGGAAATATTTGCATTCATTGGGTTGAGAGAAATAGCCCTATTGTAGTTGTAACACACAAAATAAATGAAAACTATTGTTCTGTTAAAATTTTTTTAAAAATTTTGACTAGAAATTCAAAATAGATGTAATGAATTATTTTTAATTAATAATTAAAAAATATTGAGAGGAATCAGAGCTAAAGTAGTTGTTGAAAGAGTGTTTGTTGACCCACAAGGGGAAAAGGCAAGTGGAGAAAGCTACTAATTCAGAACTCAAGTTATGCAGGAGGCATCTTCCCCAAAATCAGGTCAAGACTCCTAGTGGAGTGCTAAAGAGCAGGAGGCTCATAAATGACCAAGTCCTACGAAAAATACTATATAATAATATGTCCCGGGTTTCCAAATACAAAAAGAAATATCCACTTAGCACAAGTAACTATCCCCACACTTATTATTAATTCAAGGATTTTGGTTGGAAACATAACATTATGTGTCTCTGGAAATGGCTCGACCACTATTCACTCGTTTTTAGATCTCATATTAAAAAAAAATCATGGGTTAAATCAACAGGTTGCAGTCATGAAGTAAATATGTGATTCGAAGTCCAACTATATCAATGTAAGTAGCACGCCTTAGGGGGTAAATCTCAGGATGGGTGTGAAGAGAGTAAATCTATCAATACTAATTTCAGCATCATCGGCACTAGCAAAGGAATACATAATGGCATGGCTAAAAGATCCAATTCCAATTGATCTAGTTGATCGAAATAAAGTACCAATACCCATTGAAGGAGAGGCTAGCAATGGATGGGGGAAATGATCTGTTAATGCAAGAGATGGTGCATTGATCGGATTTTGTCCTTGTGGTTCAGCAAACAGGATTAGGGGTTCTTGAGCAAGTAAGACTTGCCTGCTCTAGGAATTGGTTGGGAGGAATGACAACTTCAGTTTTATTTTTCTGACATCGGTGTCTGGTTCCCTATTTCTACTCTTATTTGTTTAAGTATTGTTAAATTTTAATTCAAGTGTAGATATGAATCATAATTTCAGAAATTTTTCCTATGAATTTTTTCCTATTATCTTCCTAATTCATGTTATAATTTAATGTAAATTGTTCTTAATTAGTAGACAAAATGTAGATTCATAATCTTATTTTTTTTAATGAATCTATGTTTGAGATTCCATACCCAAATTAGAGTTCTGAATTTAATTGGTTGTAACGTTGGTTTAAATAGGGAATCTCAATGAAACTATTAGAGTTATGGTTAAATGTTTTAAATTATGTATGTATGTGTTCTTTTAAAATATTGTATATCTATTTTTCCCAACTAATCATTTCCCTAGAAGTCAATGTTATCTTACAGATTTCATCTATGTCATTTAAACCATATCAACTTAAGAACTTATTCCAAATTTAAAACCTTGTTGGAGATTTCCTATGGCTACAACCTGGTTCCTTAAAATATAAGCTTAACAATGACATTACAGAAAGAAATTTTCAATACATAAACAACAAACAAAAAGAGTGGAGACAATTGCTTTTAATTCACTAGGGTAAATAGAGTAGAGTCGAGAGGGTTCACGGGGAATTCACTTAGTGAACCTCTCACATAGCACGTGCGATCGTGGGATATTAAAGAATACCCTTAATTTCGAGAGATATTGACCCAAATTCTTTTTGTTGAAACCCCCTCCCAATACTTAAAACTTCCTCCCCACCCCTTTTTATACCTCAATCCTTATAAACAACCCTACCCAACCCCACCTTAAACCCCTCATCCCCCCAATACCTGCAATATATTGGTTCGATTTTTTATAATTTTAAAACCCACAATATGAACTAACGTGATATGATATTGGTCAACAAGTGAGGCCCCCTTGAGAGGGTTTTTATTCCCAAAACCAAATCTTTAAGTCGCATAAAATACCCTAAGTATACTAAGTAAAATCGAGAGTGATCTCATCTATTCAAAACCAGAACATCAAAATCGTAGATCTAGTTTGACTAAGGTTGCAACAAAAATCAATATACAAATAATACATAAATATCTGGCATAGATCCATTTATTAAATCCAATAACTAAATAGTTACACGAGGGGTGTCAAATGGGTAATCATACTCGTTATAAACTAAATGAAGTTGAAGACTCATTATAAATAAATTAATACATAACAATCCACAGATCTAAACATAAATACAAACGACCACACCCAAGTAATAAGTTATTTAACAATTTGATTTAATAAATTACAGAGTAACATAATATCAATTTTTAAACTACATGTGTAGTCAGGCCTTATCAAGAGTTTCCCATCTTGTGACACATGGATCTATCCAAAAGGAGTTTCCAAACACGATCATGTGTCGCATAATTCTTCTCATGATATTTTAGTTTTCTAGATTCATAAGCTACTACATAAATTGTCTTGTAGTAAAACTCCACCCAACCCTTAAATGAAAGCATCGATACATACGACGAAATCCTTTAATGGATCATCAATTTTTAAGATCGGGGCGGTGGTTAATATGTGTTTTAATTTGTTAAACCTTTCCTCATTCTTTTTTGTCCACTCAAACTTTTTTCCTTTCCTTTGTAAAGAAGTTATGGGGTAGGCAATCTTAGAAAATCCTTCTATTTTACCCCGATTCCTACCTCTATTATTTCTCCCCGATCCTTGTTGGTTATTGGGGGTCGGGTTATTAGGGAGGTTCTGCTGTGCGTAGACCTATCCTAAAGGAGCAGGAGGATTTGGGATCGAGGCTGAAGTAGGTTGCAAATCTGGTGGGTAATTGGAAAGAGTAGTTGGTGGGGCTGCAAAGTTGGTCGTTTGTCCATTACACGAGCGTGCCGAAAAACTTGGTTCATGAACATGAGGAGCTGGTGCGGGAGGTGCATAGGAAGGTGTGGCTCCAAACTGAGCAGTTGAGCATGAAAAACCAGGAGCATAACATGGTTGGGAAACACTACGGGTGTGACCCAAATGGGGCGACATTGAAGAAGAGGTCGGGTAAAAATAAGGATGATGGGTAATAGTGTTGATGACTCCATCCACAGCGTGGGATGCCCCCGATGTTTCTCGACATGAGGAAGCAACATGGGGAGAATCAGGTATAATGGTATACAGGTAACCCGAATGGGCGTATATGATATTGAACTGTTGTGCATTCAAGATGGCTTCCTCCTCGGTTTGCGGATGCTCAGATGTGACGTCCTTCATGATAGGTGGGAGTAATTTTTTCAGAAACCAATATAGGAAAATTCTATCATCTAACTAGATCTTACACAAACTACGGCAACATCACCATTCATGGATATGGTCTGTGATATGGGTAGCTGCATTTTGTCTATAGGATAATAGGATTTCCACTCCCTCATCATATCAAATGGGTAACTGGAAATATTGAAGAAACATCAAGGCTAATCAGGAAAAGTCTAGGTAGGTGGCATGAGGCAGTTCGATGTACCATTTGTCCGCAACACTTGTGAGTGTGCACTAGAATAACCACAATCAGACAGAATCACCCATTATGTTGTTAGATAAACACCATAAGTGGAATGACATAATATGGTTTTAGGGGTCTCCTCACACCTTTCCCTTAAACTTAGGGATGTCTGAGGGTATTTTGGTAGGCATAGGAGGCCATAGTGGGTTATTATGAATGGGGTCAATGGTCAACCATGCCAAATCAGGAAGGTTGAGACTAGTCATAAAAGGTAAACTAGAACCGAGAATGGATCGGGAAGGGACAACAACGTTGTTGGCACCAGTAGGAATGTAGTTCCCATGGATGACTAGGGTTTGGTGAAGTTGATTTTCGACAATAGGAGTACTCACTGATATGGTAGGAGTGGCTGAAATGGACATGGAAGGGACACTTCCCCCAAGCATGAATGGTGGTATGGTAGGAACCACGGTGGTTGTAGTAGGGCCACCACTAGTGGGTAGTGGACCAGTAGTAGTGTGGGTGGTGGAAAAGGGCCCACTAAGACTAGGACCTATCCTTCCAGTGGAAGGGATACCTGTAATGATGGGTGGGGTGGATACAAGCCCACTACCAATTGTACCCCTGAAAGGGATCAGGATGTGCACCATCCATGGGGATATATGAGGTAGTGAACAAGGTAGGTTCGGATTGATAAGAATGTGAATCAAACTTGGAGACAATATGTTTCTCCAAACATGGTGAACGGTGTCGAATATGGATCCGAAGGTGATGGTTCAAGGAACTGAACTAAGGGGTGTTCCCCCTAGTCCTATGTGAGTAATGTGGTGGAGCTATGATGACATGGTGGTGTGTTGTGTAAAGAATGGAAACTAGAAAGTATCAACCATGGGCTCAAAAACCATACTACAGTCGAGTATATAGTAGGAGAGCATACAAATGGTGGCTCACAAGACAACAACAATCTCTAAAACCAAACTGCAATAGTGGGTTACAGCAAGGTGGGTCTACAACAAAGTGTATAGAAAGCCAACAAGCAGCACTACCAAAAAATAAAAATGACTCGCTAACCTATGGGGTATGCGTGCAAACAAACTCCTAACTACAAGTTGAAAGCCCCTCACAAATTGTATCCTCAACAGGGTGATGAAATCCCAGTTGGAAAATACAAAATGGAAGAACAATATTCTAAGAGAATCCCACTACCGAGAGGGACCCCGGGTAGAAGAACCCTGGATAGAATGGAAACTAGGCTACCTCGTTCATGACACGTCTGGAGTTCTTTCCTGGAACTTCATTCCTTTGGGACCTCGACACCCAGTATATTCTAGCATGCATGAGTAGGACTATGAAGGGTTATCCTTCGGTGCAAAGTGGAGTGCAGTATTCCATCCTAAATTCTGGAACCCCTTCGTTGTGGCTTACTCCCATAGAGAAAGGGGCCCTTCGACAGACCGATCATGATCGTGTCAACAAGTACAAGAGGATTTTGGTACACTAATGGACAACAACAGTGTCTCAAGATGTGAGTGACAAAGGGGCATTGTTTGGATTCCTATCCCCAATGTCCTAACTTAGCTACAATATTGTTTTGGTCCTCAAATGAGTTACAATGTTGGTTGTATTAAGTTAATTTTTTAGGCTAGCTTGGGGTCATGATCCAAGCGTTTTTTCTTTAGGGTGTGATATGTGTGCAAATGATAAGTATAATCCCCAGCAATCCTATGGTGAATATGCAATGATCTCACTGTTGGGATGTAAATAAAATGCAAATAAATAGCAATAAATAACATTAAATATCATGCAAAATCATAACTAATTTTTCCAAAACATAAGATAAACATAAGTAAATGAACGTCTAAGGAACTTACCAAGGTGTAGGAAACACACAGGGGTCTCAACTACAAATCTCTACTCAAGAGGCTCACATACAAGGCAAAGAGGACCTCAAAACAAACCAATGGGTTGTAATGGATCAGATCTAGAAAGAAATAGGTCGAGAAGGGTTTAAACATAGGCAGGGGGTTTAGAACAAGGATCTCAAACACCGAAAATGGCTGAAAAACTATAGGTTGCTCCTTTCGGCAGAACAGGCATGATCAAGGTCACACAAAACTAGGAAACAGATACGATCAGGGCAGAAAAACAGTCGAAAAACTTAGGTCGCACAAAATAGAGTATTAAGTGCGACAAGTCGTACAAAACCGAGTCACAATAGCGATCGGGGTCGCTCTGAAAGCTAGGACAGACACGATATGATTTTCTGCTCCATGTCACAATTATTGGGGGAAAAGGCATGACCTAGGTCGCGCTTATCAGGGAAAAAGGCGTGACCTGGGTTGCGCTTATCAAGAAAAAAGGTGTGACTGGGTCACATCTTTTGGTCGAATAAGTGTGACTCGCTGGAACTGGAATTTTTTTTAAAATTGGCTACCAGCCAGGGGGGCAGGCACTGAGGCAATGTTGTTTCAAATCTGTCGCATGGGGGTCATATATGTGATGGCTTAAGGTAGCAAAGGAGAACAAACCAGGATAAAAACATGCAAAAACAAAGATCCGTATAGATCGATCGAGTGGAGTCACCAAAAATGTAGTGGGGATTTCTCCCCAATTACGTGCAAAAGAACCTACCCTAACTCATAGAGAACATAGGGTAGAGTTCAACAATAATAACAAGAAGTAAAAAAAGCAATAATCATATTTTTAGGTTTTTCAAATATATAACACTAACTAATGCAAAACAAGAATAAAATATACCTTTTTTTTTCTGAAATGTGGGCGCCACCGTAGTCGTCCTAGGAAATGGTCTCAGAGTTACACGGTTTGGGTCTCTAGTCTCTTCCATGAATAGTTTTTAAATGGGGAATGGATCCAAATGGGTATGGAGTGAACTAAATGTATGTTGTGGAAATGGTATATCAAGATAAGGGAACAATGGAAAAAAAAAAGTGTATAGTGTGACCGAGATCAGCAAATGGAAAAAAGTAAAAGTGTTTTTGGAATGGTCAAAAAGTGTGGCTAAAAGTGTTTTAGGGGAGGCCTTCACAATGTATTTATAGGATGGACCAAGAGTTTTTGACCCATGGTATTTTATTTTCCATGGTATTTATGTATTGTTTTTTACCCATTCTCATTTTTTAGGGTTTTTTGGCCATTTTTGGAGAGAGTGGGGATAAACCACAATAAATGCTCAGCTTCCATTCATCTATGGGGAAGGAATAATAATGTTTTGGACCATATTTAGTGGAAATATAGTTGTGAAGGTCAAAATGGATGAAATAATGGAGGGAATATGATGTATTACTATGGTTTAGACCATGGAGAGCTAGGTGAACATTTTTTTCTGTTAACAATCATGAAAGACAAAACAAGTTCGGGAAGGATCCTTCCAACATTCGATGCTACACTTGTGATGAGAAGGGACACTAATCCACATATTTTTCGAGGAACAAAGACTCATTCAATAATAATTCCAAAAAGAAAAGACATCATGCTCACACTGTTGAAGATGATGCACTAGAAAATAAAAGATTCAAAGAAGAAAGATATTATTCTTCAAGTGATGAAGAGTATGTCCTAATATCAACACTAACGAGAACTATCTCATATGGAAGCAATCATTAGCTTGTGGATAGTAGGGAATCCAAACATATCACAAGATACAAAGAATAATTTGTCTATATGAGTGACCTCACAAGGTGAAGCTTTAGGATGATTATAAATACCCCATAAAAGGAAGTGGAGAAGATTCATACAAGCTAGATTCTGGGAAATATTTAAAGATGAAATATGTGATATATGTTCTAGGATTGAAGAAGAATATATCCGCACTAGATGAAAAGGGAATAATAGTTGCATTCGTTGATGGCCAAGTCCTAATGTGACCAAAAGGAAACACAATCGATGATGCAACAATAATTGAAGAGCAAGAGGGAGGCTTGTACAAGTTGAAGGGACAACCTAAACAATATTTGGTTCATGACTCAGTAGAACCAATTGAACTATGGCATCGAAGGCTTGGACATGTGCACTATACAGTGCTACCAATTGCAAGCAAAGTAGTTTCAAGAATTCCACAAATCTAGACAAAGCATCCATATCAGTATTTGGATAAATAGGGATGGAATTGTGAATGAAGAAGTGACACTCAAATTCAGAACCAGTATGTAGTACCATGGTGTATAATACTTTCTTAAGCATGAGTAAGACAGACATGGGTTCCTAGAATTAGATAGTGAAGTATAACACACTATCAAAGAATCCAGTAGTTCTTGCAAGGAGATAAGGATCAAAAGGGAGTCCACCCACCAAACAAACAAAGAAAAGTATTTAATTTCATGTATATCTACTTACTTAAATGATATTGTTTAGTTGTGTACATATTTATATTCAGTTGATGTATTAGGCATGATTGAGTGTCTGCATTTATGAATAGTATACTACTGACTTCCATATGATGGGTAAGTAGCCTCTAGTGTTGTATAACATTCCATTGCTACTTATATAGAATGAAACCTCTTTGCTGACATAATGGGAGTAATGCACACTCTTAATAATGTTATGGTAGAGATGGAAAGCATATAGAAAGTTACCATATGTATACGGGATATGGACAAATTTTGCATGGGCTAAGATAGTTGCATAACTATGTGACATATATTATTATGCATTAGAATTTGTCACTATTAATATGTTTTTGAAATTATGAAATGTTTCTAATCATACAATTGAAATTGACATCTAGGAAAGATCGTGTACAATCACCTAAAAGAAAAGAAGGATGAGACTTGTTCCAAAGAATAAGTGATGATGAATTCAGCTAGAAGATTCACTCCAACAACATTTTACGAAGACTCAGCATACTCCAAATCCAGAAAAATACCTATTGAAGAGATCGAAGAACCTGAATCACCCAAAGTTAGATACATGGCAATAGAAGAAACAATTCCAGAATACCATGAAGATCACGACATGGCAGAAACACAAGAGCCTATATAACCACTTCACAAGAAGAACTCCCACAAGAGAAAATTAGCATGGGAACGAGAACTAATACAAGATGCAGAAAGGTATGGTGCTCCAGATGAGATGCATAGAGAAAGGAAAATACCTAAACCATACAACAACTATGTGGCACTACTATTTGACACCATTGACAAAGAATCTTCCAACTATGAAGAAGCTGCAGAAAAGGAAGAATGCAAGGATGCCATGATCGAGTACGAGTCGATTATGAAGAATGATGTCTGGGAGAGAGTTCTGAGACCGAAAGGGAAGTCTATTGTGACTTTGAAGTGGATATACAAGATCAAACATGCTTTAGATGGTGGCATTGAAAAACACAAGGCGAGGTTCGTAGCGCATGGTTTCTCACAGAAAGAAGGCGTAGACTACGAGGAGACATTTGCACCCATAGCGAGATAAAATTCCATCAAATCTATACTTAAATTGGCTGCAGTAATGAAATGGAAGGTACACTAGATAAACATTAAGACATCATTCTTCAACGGTGTATTCTAAGAGGAAGTGTACATGGAGCAACCACTAGGATTTGAGACACATGACAACTAGACTTGTGTGTGCAAATTAAAGAAAGACATGTACGTATTAAAATAGGAACTCGAGACATGGTATGGAAGGATTGACAACCTATTGATGATATTAGGCTTTACTAACAATAAAGAGGATTCCAACCTTTACTTCAATATTTAAGGCGAAATGCTGGTGATGGTCCTACTATATCTTGATGACATGTTTCTGATAGGAGAGGACGAACTCATTATAGATGCAAAGAGGAAGCTTTCCGCTAAGTTCGAGATGAATGAAATAGGGATGATGCACTACTTCTTAGGCATGGAGGTGTGGCAGAGTGCAAATGGGATTTTCCTTGATCAAGAAAAGTATGCAATGGATATTATGAAGAGACTTGGAATGTTGGACTATAAGGTGATAGCCACACGTATGGCATTGAACTTGAAGCCATTGTGTGATGGTTCATCATATTTGGTTGATTCCATGATGTAAAGTCATATGATTGGATGATTGATGTACCTGATGAATACAAGATTAGACATATGCTTTGTTGTGAACAGCTTGAGCTAGTTCTTGATGGATCCAATACATGTTCACCTGGCTGCTGTAAAGCATGTATTGAGGTACCTGAAGGGTATAGTTGAGTATGTGCTCAAGTATGACATGAATCAGAAGATTGACCTACACGGTTATGTTGGTTCGGATTAGGAAGGAAGCTCCACTAATAGGAAGAGCACTTTGGGATGTTGCTTCAATTTGGGATACGACATGATTTCTTGGTTTAGCAGAAAGCAGTCTTGTGTGGCACTGAGTACAGTCGAGGCAGAATATCTTGCAGCTTGTTTGTCCAGTTGTGAGGAAATATGGATTCAAAAGCTGTTGTCTGATTTGTTTGATCTCTAATTATAGGTGAATTGCATCTTTTGTGACAAAAATAGTTACGTGAAGTTGTCGAAGAACCCAATGTTCCGTGACAATTCAAAGCACATAGAGATCAAGTGTCACTATATAAGAGATATGGGGCAGAGAGGAATAGTGAAGCTCTAATATGTGGAAATGGACAAGCAAATATATGATGTGTTGATAAAGTTGCTAGACATAGTGAAGTTCGAATACTTCAGAGAGAGACTTGGTCTAATCCAAAACGAGGTCCCTAGAAAGAGGGAGTGACGAGTTCTAGCATGGTTAGAGATGCAGGTTGTCTTGGTGATGTAATGAGTCATGATGTGCTCCCATGAAAGAGATGATGGGAGACCTAAAGACATAGATGCATTAGAATGAGATCTCACATGGGAAGCTCTATAGGTTTTACCTGGATGTAATCGGTCCTGATGTATAACACAGGTTGTCCTAGCAGGTATTTAGTCTTATCATGTCATCTTTGTATGTGATTGGTCCTGGAGTGGTATGCAGGTTTCCCTTAGATATAATGAGTCTTGGAAGATTGTATCTGGATGTAATTAGTCTTAGCGTGGTACATAGGTTTTCCTTAGATGTAATAATTCCTTTAGGTTATCCTTGGATGTAATCAATCCTGGTGTGGTATGCAGATTGTCCTTAGATGTAATCAATCCTTATGTGTGTTCCCATGTTGGATATGATGAGGCATCATAAGGCACTTGGTGTGTTCTTGGGCAGTTCTCACATAGAGAGAGACACATGCCGTCATTGAGACGTAATGTGTCCTAGTGTGCTCCTATGTTTCCAGAACGTGGGTTGATTGTGATACATAATGCACTTGGTTTTATCCTAGGTGATTCTCACATAGTGGAATACACAGGCTGTCTTAGTGACGTAATGAGTCTTGGCATGCTCATATGTTGCTAGAAGGTGTTATATTTTTATCATTTAGACAATATTGTCTTAGGATATTATCTGAGAGAATAATATGCACAACAATCAATCACAAGAGACAATAGACACAAATATTTTCCTCGGGAGAAAACCCATAAAGGAGAAAACCCCGCAACTTCCTTGGAGATAGAATGAGCACCAATGGCAGCAGTAAAACCCAAGGACGAAAAGATGATCTCCAACATGTGTTCTCTCTCTCACTTGAGTGAGCTCCTTCTCTCTCACCTATGCGCTATAGCTGGGTGAGTGGTGTGTCTCAAGTAGGGAGGCTCACTCTCTATTTATACTAATTTCTAACTTGGCAATTACTTATCAGGGTCGACTTCTCTAGGAGAGTCTAATAACCCTAGTGCCCCAAAACTATGGGGACTTTGCCCCCCGATCAACTAGGAGGGTTAATCTCTATGACTTTACATGACTCGATTACATTAATGATTCTCCTAATAGGAACATATGGGACCAATGAAATACAATATATGAAATATACAAGTGAATACATTCTGAAGTTACAATTACATCAACACTCCCTCTTAACTAGGAAGGTATTCTCTTGACACAATTCATCAGCACAAGTCATCATCACTGGATCATCATCAAAGCTGGATCATTACTGGATCATCATCAAAGCTGGATCATCGCCATCGTCACTGCTCCTGCTATCTCGAGCAAATGGTGTTATCTCTCAATTCTACTTGTCATAGGAATTTCTACAGAGCCAGCCCTTTTTCATGCTAGTTGTAGGCCTAGCCTCCATGTAGGTATTCATCTTCTTCAGTGCTTATATGAAACTATGGGAGGCCCAGCCTACCACCATGTCGGAAAGGCCCTCCCAACACTTATATCTTACCATGGGAGGAACACATCCAGCGTCCATGTCAGAAGGGCATGCCCAACACTCACATCTGACCATGGGAGGCCCATCCTACCACCATGTCAAAAAGGCCCAGTACTCACATCTGAAAATGGGAGGCCCAGCCTGCCACCATGTCAGAAAGGCTCATACAGCATTTATATCTGACCATGGGAGGCCCAGCCTGCCACCATGTCAAAAAGGCCCAACACTTACATCTGACCATGGGAGGCCTATCCTACCACCATGTAATAAAGGCTCGTCCAGCACTTATATCTGACCATGGGAGGAACCAATCCTACCACCATGTCAGAAGGGCACACGAACTCATCACTTCCCCTTGGAAGGAACCTCGATCTAGAGAACACCAAGCATCTCCCTAAAGTACTCAAACTTCACTCTAGCCATTTCTAGCGTAGAATCACATCAGGGATGATTTCGTCCAAGGATAACCTGCGAGCTTTGCCAGGACCGATTACATCCAAGGAAAAACTATAAGATCATTTACGTATGAGCCACCTACGAGCTTTTCCAATATTTTATGCTCAGACAACCTGTCTCACCCGATATGTTAGAACTCCCTCTCTAGAGCTTCACTTCTCCTCTCTGCATCATACAAAAAATGCAAGTTAGATCAATCAAATCAAATAGTAGTTTTCAAAAGAAACATACTACCTCCCAAATAGCTGAGTAAGTGGCAACATATTTTCCCTCGACTGTTCACAGTGCCATGTAGGAATCCTTCTTTCTAGACCAAGAGAACACACCTAATCTCATACTGAAGCAGTACCTCGAAGTGCTCTTCCTATCAATGGCATTTCCTTCCCAATCCGAATCCACATAACCCTCTAGGTTAATCTTCTGATTCGCTTCATACTTGAGCCCATAATCAATTGTACCCTTCAGGTAGCTCACTGCATGCTTTGCAACCATCATGTGAACATGTCTCAATGTGTTCACAGGAAAGCAAATATATGGTCTCGTATTCGTCAGGTACATCAAGGAACAAATCATCTAATGATACATCATGGCATCAACTGGCTCTGATGAAGAATCACTTAATAGCTTCAAGTTCGATGCCATAGGTGTGGCCATGGCCTTGCAATCCATCATCTCGAACCTCTTTAGGATATCCACTACATACTTCCCTTTCCCAGGGAAATTCCATCTACATTCTGCCACACCTCCATGCCTAGAAAGTAGTGCATCATATCCAATTCCTTCATCTCGAACTTGGCAGCAAGTCTCCTTCTTGCAACTTTAATGAGTTCCTCTTTTCTGCCAGGAACAAGTTATTGACATATAATAGGAGCATCACTGGTCTTCCGCATTCAACCTTGAAGTAAAGTTCAGATTATGCTTTACTCTTAGTAAAGCCTAGAGCCATCAGTAATCTATCCATCCTATCATACCATGTTGAACCTAAAGATCTTTTGCAGTCGCTCCCTCTGAAGCGGAGCATCATTCTTCGTCTGCCTTTTAGGAGCATCATTCTTCGTCTGCCTTTCATACTTTATGTATTTTGTAATAGAGTGACAAATAGCTTCCTATACTACTAATATTCTATGTATCCATATAGTATCACTGGATACCAAGATCCTCTATCTTGAAAATATTCCTCTCGCACCCATCTGTGAGCTTGTCATCCTCTATAGGCTTTCATCTTCAACCTTGTAGCAAAGGTTAAGATCTTCATCACTCTTGGTGATATTCAACCTCCTCATGTATGTGTTATTCCATGGGTGCCTTTCGAGCTCATACAAGGAATTCTTTTGCACACATGAGTCTTCCTATCAAACTTACAGTGGCTGTAAATGTCTCTTCACAGTATATGCCTTCTTTCCGTGACAATCGTCGTGCTATGAATCTTGCCTTGTATCCTACTGCATGTTGGATCTTGCAGATCCATATGGAAGATACTACAGACTTCCCTTCAGGTCTTCGACATCGCATTCTAGTATCATTCTTCATTTTTTATTATGTCTTGAACTCTCACCACTAGTTCTTTGGAACAAGTCTCATCCTTCTTTTCTTGTAGGCGATTGTACACGATCTTTCCTATCTTTATTTGTTTCGTGGGTAGACTCCTTTCAGCTTCATCATCTTCTTCATTCATAACAGCAACATTTCTTATCCAAATGCTAATATGGATAAGAGGTTATTTAAGAATTGAGTTATTCATATTCCTCAGCACTTGAGGGATTTTCTTTGAATCGTGAGAGCTTGATATTCAATTGCTCCCATCTTCTCTTCTCTTATTATGAGTCGATATTCTTCTTATGTGCACTCTTTCCAGAGTCTGTTGAAGGTAATCACTTCCTTTTGGCACACATTCCTTTAATGAATGAATTCCATGATCCTAGGAGGCCATTCAAGGTGGTTATCACAATGATTCTACATTCTCTACTTCTTCATTGACTTCTTCAAGGTTTTCTTTGATTTGAGAGACCCTTGTAAAGTATGATTGTATGGTCTCTACATTATGGATCTTTACATTCTTCAACTGGTTTCTCAAAGTCATCTTCCAATTTATGTTCTTCCCTTCAAATAGATTGGTTAAGGAATCAAACATTTCTTTAGGTGTCTTTAGGGAAGACACCTTTGGTATAAGGTGATCCTTGATAGAATCAGCAATAATCCTCTTGGCCTTGACCAAGTTCTTCTTGTGTAAGGCCTTAGCCTCATCTCCCTCTGGAACTGGAACCTCTCCACTTATGTAGGTGTCCAATTCATTTTCTTCAAGAACCAGTGAAATCCTATACTTCCATGCTCAAAAGATTTCATCTTCACCAAGCTTGTCATCAAGCTAATGTGATAGGTCATTTTGAAATGAGAACCTCAAATGTAAATAGCAAAAGATTATATCTTACCGATTTGAGGTGTCCGCCCTGGTTCTGGATCTGGCTGATATAGGGTTTGTCAAAGAAACCCTAATTTTGAAAACATGGAATCTTCTAGATCTTATTGGATATAAATATGTGCCTCCTCAAGGTGAGCCAAGCAGGATACTCATTTTCCAAAAACTATAATCAGAATTGAAAAATATATGATGCCCTAGTTTCCTTCAATTTGTTATGCAGAATTCCTGATATTGTTTCTATAATATATCCAAGTGTACTACTCCTCTATGTCTAAACATTTGCAATGAGGTATCCTCATCTGTCCTATTTCCAACACCATAGGTTTGAGTATAATTTATTTCACCAATCGAGACTTATGAGATTTTTCCCAAGGTGACTTATTCAAGGACTGTTCAGAATAGAGAACTTGTACAGACTGCCATGTGTCACTGTGTCACCTTATGGGTCTAAAAATTTTACCACAGAAATTAAAGTATGTATCCTATCTAGAACATCTTGAGAAATTTCATTTGGATCTTCGTATCCCAAGATATATCCATTCTCCCTAGGTGTATTGTTTAGGGATGAATCCTAGAAGAGGTTGGAACCATGATTTGGAGGAATCATATCTCCCAAAATATAGCGAATATGAGGCTAAAATTTTTACTTTTTGAAAATTTAGGCTCCTAATCCTTCTTCATTATAGAGATAGAGCAAATTTACTAAAACTACCACTTTTAGTATTTTAGGGTTTTTCAAGCCCGGGGTCAAACTAGGTTTTGACTTTCCCAAAGTTTTACTCAACCAAAAAATTTGACCTTGGTCTCTAAAATTTTATTTTGATGAGGAGAGGAATCCTATGCTGGGCTCACTCAAAAATTCATGTTTTGTAAAAAGCCCTAATTTCCCGTAGTAGTGACAGGTCAAAAACTGAAAATGCTCGAAATCAAATTCTACTTTGACAGAAAGATGCGCCCTTCAATTGAGAGTTAGCCTAGCCTCCTTTTGCTAATGATCTGTGGAGAGAAACCCAAAAAGTAAGAAGCCCTAGATTCTACAGTTGCACAGTGTCCTCTTCTAATGTTAGCTCTGATACCATGTTAGATTTTTATCATTTATACAATATTATCTTAGGATATTATCGGAGAGAATAACATGCACAGCAATCAATCACAAGAGATAATAGACACAAAGATTTTCCTCGGGGAAACCATAAAGGATAAAACCCGCAACTTCCTCAGATATAGAATGAGCACCAATGGCAGCAATAAAACCTAAGGACAAAAAGATGATCTCCAATAGTTGTTCTTTCACTCACTTGAGCGAGCTCCTCCTCTCTCACCTATGCACTATAGCTGGGTGAGTGTGTGTCTCAGATAGAGAGGCTCACTCTCTATTTATACTAATTTTTTATTTGACAATTACTTACCAGGGTCGAATTCTCTAGGAGAGTCTAATAAACCTAGTGCCCCGAAACTATGGGGACTTTTCCCCCCGGTCAATTAGGAGGGTTAATCTTTATGACTTTACATGACTTTATTACATTAATGATTCTCTTGATAGGAACATCGGGGACCAATGAAATACAATATATGAAATATACAAGTGAATACATTCTGAAGTTACAATTACATCTATAGAATGTAGGTGATCTATGATATGAATCTGGGTTGTGCTCTGTGTATGGATACAATGAGATGATGGTAGGAGACACAGATGATTATAGTGGGAATGTAATGGATGGCGATGGGATATACATACATGATGGATTTCTTGTGGATATGATGAAGACCTAGATGATGGATAGGCCTGTACCCAGCATGAAATAGGGTTGGATCTGTAGAAACTTCTATGACAGATAGATCTGACAAATGACACTTTTCAATGATCGGCAAGATGAGGACTATGGAAGCAGCTACGATGATGACGTGACCAGATTTGTTGTTGAATGTGGCAAGAGAATACCTTCCTAGTTAAGAGGGAATGTTGTTGTATTTGTAACTTCATAATATATTATGATGTATATTATCATTGTATTTTGTTGTAACCCCACGGAGATGTGTTTCCCTCATTTTTGGATGCCATTATTGTCTACGGTCCTTGAAGTACAATCTTTGTTGTAATTCGGGGCAATAGTCCCCAGTTTAATATAATGAAATGTATTTTTGGAGTCTCCCTAGGTGAATTTGGCTCTACTAGGGTAAGAGTTCATCCGAGTCAATTTATTAGGTCAATCACTTGATGTGTATAAATAGGGAGGCACCCTCCCTCATTGATACATACACACACACACTCAAGTTCGCATGAGGAGAGAGAGAAGAACAAGGAGGAGAGAGAAAGAGAGAGAGTTGCATAAGACTTCTTATACATAGGTTTTCCCATCTTGTGATAGTCTTAGTGACATAACTATTCTGAGGAAGTTTGCAGGGTTTTCTCCTTTATGGTTTCCCAGGGGAAAATCTTTGTGCCTTATGCATCTCCTATATCTTATGCATCTTGTTGTGCTTGTTATTCTTTTAGATAAATATCCTAATCAATTTGAATAATATTAGAAAAACTAACATGTATTATGTAATTATAGGTGGTCACTCCTTCTAAATTTCCACCACGTTTATAAATGCAATCGTAACAAGTTAGAATTTATGTTCTATTGAAATCATTTTCAACAAGAGATGGATTCATTCCAACAAATCACATCAATGGAATACATATCTCTTGCAGAGCTTGCGGTACCTTGTACTATAACACATAATGAGAGATCATTCTCTCTCTATGTACTTCACACATTAGGTAACAAAAATTGAATGATAAATACTGGAATTCATTTCTTGAAAAGACACAACTACCAAGAGACTAAATTTAACATTAAGAGGGGCTACACCTCTCTTCGAACCAAGAGATGCAAACTCAGCCCTCTTCATAGGAAGGTCATCCCAATTCCTTCCATCGCAAGCATGATTATGTAAAATAATAAATATTTAATGTATGGCATCTATATTTTAAGAGAGGAAAGGCCATTCTTCATTCTACAACTAGTTACAGAAGCGTTCAAACATACTCCTCAAGCATCATTGTGGAACTTGAAATTCGACCCTTTCTCCTTATCGCAACTCTCCCCAAAACCGAAGAAAAGATTCATTAATTTTCATACAGAAAATATAATACAAAAGGAAAACTCTTTGCCATAATCGAACCCCCTTCCCTAAAGACATTCCAACAGGAATATCTAGCACTCGATTGAAAAAAATATATACCTACTATTATTTTTTTAAAGTTTCATTTTTTTACTCCTCAGTTTGGTTGAGAAGAATATCCCCCCAAATGCACAATACCAACCCTAAATGCCCCCAACAAGTCATTCAAATCCCCATTCTAGGGCCACCTTTCATGCTTTGGCCTCGGGTCGCAAGAATCATGATGCTATCAGGGCTTTAGAGGACAAAGATGGACACGGTGTTGAGGATGAGGCAGCTCTTAAGGAATTGGGTCAAAGACATTTCTCTCATATCTTTAGCAATGATAAACAAACTTGTATTCTTGCCCATCTCAAAGTTGTCTTGTTGTACCCCTCTATGATCCCTACAAAGGAGGCTAGTGGTCTCATTGACTCTGTCACTATGACCGAGATTGAGGATGCATTGAGATCTTTCAAGAAGGGCAGGAGCCCAGGTCCTGATGGCTGGCCTGTCGAATTCTTTATTCACTTTTTACACCTATTGGGTAAGGATTTACTTTCTATTGTAGACTGTGCAAGGAAATCTGGTAGGATTACTCCCTCTCTGAATTCCACTTTCCTTGCCCTGATTCCTAAAAAGGATAAGCCCACTACTTTTGCTAACTTTAGACCAATCTCTCTGTGTAATATGATCCATAAGCTTATCTCCAAAATTATAGCTGTAAGATTAAAACCTTTTCTGGACTCCCTCATTTCCAAGGAACAATTTGGTTTTCTCAAAAACCGCCAAATTGTAGAGCCCATAGGCATTACACAAGAGATTCTCCATTCAGTCAAAACTAAAAACACTTGTGCTCTCATTCTTAAGCTGTATTTGGTAAAAGCCTTCAACAAAGTTAATTGGTATTATATCAGACTCATTCTGATCCAGATTGGGGTGCCTCTCTTGGGAGTTAATTAGATCATGGGATGTCTTACTACAGCAAATTTTGTTGTGTTGGTTAATGGCACTCCATCCAAGTTCTTTAGTGCTTCTAGAGGGATCAAACAAGGCTGTCCTTTGTCTCCCCTGCTCTTCATTCTTTTTATCGAAGGACTCAGTCTCTTGATTTTTGATGCTAGGGAGAATGGTCTCATCAGAGGTATAAAAATATCTTTAGCCCTTGCTCTTACACACCTACTATTTGTGGATGATGTTATTCTTCTTGGAACGGGCATTAGAGGAATTTTGGGGTCTAAAATGGGCCTCCTAAGTAAAATAATAAAATAATAGTTAAAATAATAAAATAATGGTTAAAATAATAAAATAATATTAATTAATTTTGGAGGAAGAAAGAAAAAAACTACTTTTTGTGTTCGTATTTTTGACATATCTCCTTGTGTTTTTACTCAAATTTCGATCGGGATA
>LPNX010356898.1:312880-325661 GCA_001517045.1 Pseudotsuga menziesii | reverse complement strand
GAAATACCTGAAAAAATGTGATGATGACATCATCATCACGTTTTTTCAGGTATTTCTTGTTTTTGGGGTAGCAGGGTCTGTCAAAAGTATGCAGTGTGGATACTCGTTGGATGCGGAATCAAATTCCGCATCCAACGAGCTCTCCTGATCGAAATTTGAGTAAAAACACAATGAGATATGTCGAAAATACGAACAAAAAAAGTAGTTTTTTTTAATGACAAATATGCCAATTCAACCATTATGGTTGACTTATTTTATTGAAATTCTATTGGTTCTTGAATTCCAACTCACAAAAACTTATTTTGGCACATTTTCTTGTAAGGCCCATTTTAGACCCCAAATTTCCTCTAATGCACCCTTATAGAATGGATGGATTTCAAAGTTATTTTAAGTACCTTCTGCAATGCATATGGGATGAGTATCAGTGTGGATAAATCGAGCTTTCTCTACAATAATGTGGATGATGAAATCCTTCTAGGTATATCCAAGGTTCTGACTTACAAAATGGATCCAATTTCCACAGGTTTTAAGTATCTTGGTTATTTTCTCAAACCTTTGGGGTACAAGATCAATGATTGGAATTGGTTTATTCATAAATATAAGAACAGAATATTTCATTGGTCCCATAAGTATCTCTCCCTTGGTGGTCGACTGATTCTTGTTCAAGTTGTATTATCCAGCCTCCCGGTATACTTGTTGGCCCTTGCTCCTATTCTTGTCTCAGTCTTGAAAAAACTCAGAAGGTTAACCTTTGCATTTTTATGGGGATCCACTGGGGATAAACACTAGTACCATCTGACGAATTGGATGCACCTTTCTTGGCCTAAAGAAAAAGGTGGTTGGAGTATAAAAAATATCCACTGGTTCAGCACTACCTTGAGATTAAAAAAAAATTGGATGGTTCTTCAAAATAATAGTCTATGGCATCAGATTTTAATCAGTAAATATCTGAAGAATCATTCCATTGTGTCATGGCTCAGAGGGAAAAAATTCGCAGTCCGTGGTGCTTCAGTGATCTAGAATGGGTTCATGCACACACTTTGATGGCTGGGAAAGTGCTTAGCTTGGAATGTTGGTAATGGACAGAACATCCTCATGGGTATTGATCTAATTATTGGAACACACTCCCTTTTAGAGTTGCCCGTAGGTCTCAGAGAGTATCTTGAGGATCTGGGTATTACTACTCTCTCCCACGCACAGAATATCCTCCCTGGTCAGCACCACTACTGGTATACGGCTGAGGATTTGAACATTGCAAGGGATTGGAAATTTGCATGGGATAACTATACGAGATGCTTGGAATATGGTAGGATCTGGATCAATTCACATGCTGACTCCTTAGTATTGGATCATAACAAATTTGATGGCACTGTTTTTGCAGAGCTGGTATATGAGTTAATCATTCAATCTTCATCTCCCCCGACCGGCAGCAAATTACATGCTTTCATCTGGTCTGGCATTCTTCCCACGAAAATTTGTTGTTTCATCTGGTTGGCACTAGAAAACAAAATAATTACTTGGGACAATATCCAAAAAAGAGGTTGGATCGGGCCCAGCTTATGTGCTCTTTGTGGTTCGAGTGAGGACACTGTTCAACATATTTTCTCTTCTTGCCCTATCTAGAAGACTGTTTTTGTAAGCTTAAGTGATCAGTATCACTTTCAGCCTCTCCACCAGAGCGATAATCTCAGTACCTTTTTGGGCAACTATATAGCAAGGTTTTCTAGACACTCTGACTGCTGCTTCCTTCCTTTTTTCGCTGCTTGGGCTATCTACAAAACAAGAAATCTATGTATCTTTGAAGGAAAAAATCCATCAACTCTGGGCATTCTCCATCAGATTGCATATTAGTCCCAGATGTATCGGGCTTCCAGTATGAAGGTTAAAAATCCTAGAGCCTATGGATCAGGCCCTACTCTTGTCTTCCCCTATGGCTTCTTTGATGGGGCAGCTGCAAGTTATATAGGAGGAGTTAGTTTTTGCTTATTCCTGAATGAGTCTCACTCATTTGAGTTTGCTATGGGGGCTGGTACTTGTACTAACACCAAAGTTGAACTAATAGCACTTTGGGCTTTGTTGTTTGTAACAAAAATGATGAAGATTCCTTATCTGAACATTTTTTGTGACTCAGCTGTCATCATAAATTGGGAAAAGGGCAATGCTGCCCTGAATCTGCTGGATCTTAGTCATTGGTGTATGGATACAAGAAGCCTCAGTACTTGTTTCCTTCACTTGTCTTTCAGTCATACTTACCGTGAACACAACCAACTTGCAGACAGACTATCAAAATATACCCTGTCCTTGGCTCCTAGATGTGGTAAATATTTTGAATTTCTTGATGGCCTTTTGGCCTCTTCTGACACTTTCCAGCTCTTTTGATCTCGGTGCAGGAGCTTGTTCTCCTCTTTTTTGCACCCCTTTGGATGATTATGGAGTGGGCACTTTTGATAGTAGCTCTATGATTTTTTGTTCACGATTTGTTATGGTTGATTGGGACAAACTTCTATCCTTCTTTTGACTAGGCTTATGTTCTCAATTGATGCGTACTGTGACCCTCCCCCATGGCCAACGCTTGAGTGTTTGAGGCTCGTTCCTGGAATATAGCTAAAATGGACTTTCTTAGTGATCCAATTTGATTGTAACCCTATGATAGGGATGGTACATCAGATCCCCTTTGATTCTATATATTGAATAACAAGGACAGGCTTTTTTCCTTCTGAAAAAAAAAATACAAAAAAAAATTGATGCATACATTTTTAAATGTTATGTACTTGCGCTTGTCATTTATTTGACTTCTTGATGCATGTAAAGCTTTTATACCGATGTGCTTATTATCCTTGTTAAATTCATTGGTACTAACATTTCCTAGATATGCACATGTGTTTATATTAATATAAACATGCATTCTATAAATTTAATGATGATGATAACGAGGAAGGATTTGTCATTTTATGTATATTTGATGCGCTTTATATGATAAATCGCACCAGTGTGAATTTTTTTATATAAAGCACTGGTTCTTATTATTACTTAAGCACCATTATTACAATGCTTTAAAAAAATCATCGGTGTGATTATTTAGATAAAATAACCATTGTGTAAGTTTTCACAACATAATAATCATTGTACCATTAACAATTTACATATGTACCACACCATTCAATGAGTTCAAAAAACACAAAACACCAATATGTCTAAATTGAAATTCACCATTTTTAATTTTCAATTAATCACCAAAAATTTAAGTAATTTTTATAATAATATTGATATTTTAATTTTAATTATGGAAATTGGATTTAATTATTGTGTTAAATTGTTAAATCATTAGATTACATAATATTAATCATCCCTATATTCAATTAGCAATGTAACATGTTCCAACATTAAACAGTGCAATTGTCAAATCATGTTATCACAGTTGGTTTCAACGGGCCGCATTTTGCATGGTGACCTGAGTTTGAACTCCACAAGGTAGTTATGAGAATACACTTAAAAAATAGCCATATTAAGGTTGGTGTGTCTCAGACCAGCTCCAATCATCATGTGATTTTGACTGTAATACCCCTAGTTTTGACTTGGAATGTATTAAATGAAATTTATGTAAATGATGTAAATGTGCTAGTACGGATTCTTAGTGTGGAGTTGAAGTCCAAGGCCGGATTAGTGAATGGCTAGGCATGTATAATGCAAATATTTATATTTGGACCATATGGTTCGATTTTCATGCTAACTTGAAAGCTATGTAAATATTATGTTGGAATATTACTAAAATGGTCCAAGATGGTTGTGTAAACATCCATAGGGGGTTATGATTATATTAGAGGGGAAGAGAAAAGGGGGCCTATGGGATATTAAATCCTCGATTACCTAGTGTCAACCTTCTAACTCATTAAAATATTTCCATGTGTTTAATTTAGCAAAGCTTCAAGATCTTCAGGATGGAATGAACCTCACTATGAAATAAGGTTGAAGAAGGAAGAATAAATGCAGTGTGCAATGATCAAACAATCATGGTGAAATTGAACATCCAAGAGGCAAAAAAATTTCAGCATAACATCACTCTCATAATCATTAATCTATATTCAATACAATGATGATACAATAAGGAGGATTCAAATCCACTAGGTGTGATTTGAATTCCATGACTTGGACTGACTCCAGATCTCACTAACTATGGTAAAAACACCACTAGAGGCTCACAAGTTTAACTTGGTACAACTAAATCAGTTCACAGTTAGTTAATTGATCAAGGTAGGTAGGAAAAGGTGCCTAACCTCCTTAATTCATGAAAATGTGGAGCTAGGCTAACTCGAGATGAACTAACTCATGCCCATCGGGGGACAACTCAACACAGACTAAGGCGAACTGATTGTGGGACTCCCATGAATCAGTGTCAGTTCCTACATTATAGGGATTGGCCTCTGGAGCTCCTAAAATCATGCAAAATGGAAAATCAAATAGTAGGTGGGACCCAAATGAGTTCCCCGCGGCACTATTGAAGTGGAAACATACTCCTAATCTACGAAACGACATTTTGACTATGGTGGCCAAGGGAGGATTATAATTAATCCTAACACCCTCCCCCCACCCCTGCCTTAATCAAAACTTGGAAAACCTGATCCTTGGAAACTAATACCAAATGTCACGACTCAAGAAACCGAGGAAATGGGGGAAACCTCATGGGACAAACCCCCCCTCAAAATGAGCAGTGGAACTAGGAACAATAATTGAAGGAAACCTTCACACCAAGAAGAGATATGAGATAGGAAAATATCTTTTCAGTGAAAAATTTTGTGAATGTGTCTTGTTAGAAAACAGGACCATGGAGCAATAACAGATATACAGTTAAATCAATAAACAAGATGCAAAACACATTAAAACATTACAGAGAGACACATATATAACGTGGTTCACCCAAATGATGGTCTACGTCCACAAATAAATTTGCCATTCCTTTTATTACAGTCCAGAAAGATGAAGGGATACACCCTGCAGCAAAACTGTTGCACTTCCTCTTCACGCTCTCACAGTCTCTCTTCCAGTACAATACAATACCATACCCAATCAATTTACAATGCTCTCTTTTATAGGGGTAATACCATGGGAAAAATTCTAGGGTTAACCCAATACCATGGGTCCGCAATATTGTTGGCCAATGCACATCCCAAAAAAAATTTGGGGGGCTCCGCCCCCGAACCCCAAGGCAGAGGGAATGAGTGTATAGTACTCCTAGGTTACAATCACAACTGAATAATATCTCTGGATCTGGAAGATTAGGCTCCACAACCAACATGTCTTCAACCTACTCCTATGTAGGGAAGTAATGCAGAATGATAGCCTTACTATGCACTAATTCCCGGATCTAGTGCATGTGGAATTCAATATTTTTGTTCTTTTTCTTTTGTACTAGATCACTAGATATCTTAATTGCACTTTGATTATCACATAATAGGTCTACTAAAGGAGAAGTGTGAATTTCAAACTATGTCAGAATCCCATGTAGCCAAACTTCCTGAATAACTGCATTCACATCCCCCTGATACTCTACTTCAGCTCAAGAGAGAGCAAGAGTTGCTTGCTTCTTGATTGACCAGAAGATTGGTCCAAATCCAAACATGAATACAAATCTCAATGTATATTTTCAGTTAGTGTTGTCACCTTCCCAGTCTGAATCAATAAAACCAACAAGATCTAGTTGAGCACCAGCAAAATAGTGAATCTGAAACTCTCTAGTACCTTGCACATAATTTAGTACGCCCTTAGCTTCCTTCCATGGAAACTCATGTGGCTCCTACATGAACCTAGAAACAACACTAACAGCATATGAAAAGTATGGTCTTGAATGAGTAAGGTACAATAGGCTACTAATCAACTGCCTATAGAGAGTACTATCAACTAAAGGTGTAGAACCACCTTCTTCCAATATGATTCTAGATGAGAAGGGGAAGGATGTTGTCACGTCCCCATCCCTCAGACTGGTGAAGAGGACGCGACCAACACCAAGCATACAGGCAAACAGCTATGCACATGGGAAAACAGCCCCATGAACATGGACAAACATAAATGCTAAAATAAAAGCTTACATGATACATAACCGGAATGCCAAACATACAAGCATACACAGATGCATAATTCATCAACGTTCAGCGGAAGCAAACACATATACCTTCCAGCATTAATCATGTTCATCATTTCTCATGAAACAGTATACAAATTGCAGAGATGAAGTAACCACCAGCACTTATCTTTCAATGAAGAACTCTCCCGCAACCAGCTACGTCGCTGCAACGTTCCACCCAACCATAGGCCAGCGTGCTCATCAATCTCTCAGCAACGCTGCCACCCCCGAGCTGGGCATGATTCCTCCAAGGATAAGGGTCAACGCAGGCTTACACATAGCCGAGGGACACAATCATCCAAACCAACACCGCTGGGTTTATCAGGCCATCAACAACCGGCCAAGCCAGCACGGTCCGAAGACCAACCACTGTTTACACGCAGCAATACAATCCCTTCACAGCCCTGTGAAGAAGGCAAAGACAACCGGGGATAATCCCAAACAAAAGATGAGCACAGCTCAAGTCCACCAGACAACACAGAGTTTTTCTTGGCCCTAACGTGGCCAAAACAACTCAGCAAAAACACCCAAACCAGGGTATATCAGTAGCCCAAACTCACAATGAATGATGGAAACAATCCATAGTTCCAAAACAAGGAAAACTCAGCCAACATCACACACAAGTCCCCAATGGAACGGCTGGGCAACATCACACAGTCCACAAAACAAAGGAGAGGCCAACTCCCAGTGTGGATAGAGGAAAACTTAACCCATGGATTGGAAATCCACAGTGGTCCAAAATGAAATTGGACACCACAGCCAACCAAACACACGGGGAAGACAACAATTCCAGAACGCAATCAGTGAGCACGATTCACGACATGGGAAAACGACTCCAACGGTCTGTGCGTGAGGAAAACTTGTACCCAATAGCAAAACACAGGGGAAAACATACCCGATTCCACTCCATGGAAGAACGTGAATGATCACTGGTAAGCAGATCCCCTCCTAGCCGCGTGAGACCCAGCAGAACGAACGCCTGTGCGTGAGGAGAACAGACCCGACCTCTGCGTGAGAATGGGCAAACCAAATCCTCAGCGCGTGGATGAACCGCAGAACGGGAGGAACCAACAGACCATGGTGACAAGGGAGTCGAGGGAGAGTGGAGTGAAGGCAGTCGTGGGTGGAGTGGGCGCATGGGAAAGGGACTGGCAGTCCTACCACCCCACTCCCAAAAGCAATAACTGCCCCCAACCACCACCAGCCATAACTGCCTCAACTACTCAACCAAAACATTAAAGAGGTTGGCAAGGGAAGATGGAAAAACAAAACAAGGGGGCAACACATGGGTTTTTCCCCCATAGACCAAGGTTTGACATTCCCCACCCCTTATCCTTTGGAACCATGCCCTTTTCATTCAACGTTGCACTGTCGTAGCTGGTTGTGATTTATTTTATTTGATGTGTGTATTTACATGATGGCAAATTATAAGGTGCCGGATAGCACGACAAACCATCGGCAACTATCCCCATTTTCGAACATACACAACCAAACGATGGTGGGGATTTTGCCTTTAGCTCCTCACCACGATTAATTACATTATATACATCATGCAAACGGGGTCAAAACCGGGACATTACAGATATTGCTTTGCAATCAGTCATGTGGAAAATTTTGATCAAATATCCTATGTATATGTACTGATTAATCATGATCCTTGAAAATTTTGTATTCACTTCAAGGTCAATAAAATGCCTTAGATGCCCTAGATTTGTCATGGAGAATTCCTTGCTCAAATTTTATTTGATATCCCTCAATCCAGCAACAGAACCACTAGTAATGAGAAAGTCATCCACATACAGTAAGCAACCTCCCTTCTGCTGCATGTAGACATTGCAGTCAGATTTGCACCTTTCAAACTTCTATGACAGTAAGAAGGCATCCATCTTGGCGTACTATGCCATTGGGGCTTGCTTCAGCCCATACAGATATATCCTTAGTTTGAAAACCAAGGAGAAAATATTTAGTGTACCCCTAGGTTGTCTCATGTAGATCTCTTCTCCCAGGTCACCATGTAGCAAGGCACTCTTCACATCCATGTGATGTACCTCCCACTTCTTTGAAGCTGCAATGTCCAAAATCGGTCTTATGGAATCCATTCTTGCAACAGGAGTGAATCTTTCATTGTAGTCCATCCCATGAACTTGTGAATACCCCTTTGAAATTAACCGACCCTTGTACTTGGTAGTGGATCCATCTGTTGCTATTTTTTTCTTGTAGATCCATTTTAACTGAACTAACTTTCTCACGAGAGGTAAGAAGAGAAGATTCCAAGTCTGGTTGTCTTGTAGTGAATCATATTCATCATTTTTTACTACCTGGTATATTGGATCATGACAAGCGTCTTTTAGAATTGTGGATCAAACCCCAGCATCATGAAGCACCTCTCTAGGAGAATTGGATCCGTATGGCAGAGTGCAAGGTTTTCATCCTGAAATTGAGATCTTTTTCTTCTTCTATCATATGGATCTCCAACATTGTTCCCAGCAGATTCAATCAGTTTTTGGACCCAATTAGGCCTTGGATTGGGAGCAAGTGTTGGATATGGATCTGGATCTGCTTGAGCTTCATTCTCAATATCAAGATCTTGATCATCTTGATCCTCATATTAGGACTCTAAATCTGAAATATTAGTAGAGACATCATCATATGCAAATGGAATTGATTGAGTAATTATACCTTCCTCTTCATATGGTTGTATATCATGCATCGAATCTTCATTGAATTGGACACTCCTGTCTATGAAGCATCTTCTAGTTGCAATCTCCATCAATTTGTAAGTTTTTGCATCATCTGCATATCCTAGAAATATGCATTGGCTCAAAAGTTCCACAAAATATTGCCATGAATAAGTTAAAATCAAAATTTCATGGATAAACAAATATAAAAAAAAATTTAAAATGTTATGGCCCTCGATATTGGTCACTATAGCGATGCACATAACGGTTCGTCTCTATACCGACAATAGTTCGTTCGAATAGCGATGCAATCAAATATTTCGTCACTATAGTGATGATTAACGAGAGCCATAACATAAATGGTCATCATAGTAACGGTCATTGACTTTTTTTTATTGTTGAAATTTGTTCATTGTGCATTTTCACTAGAAGCATCACGATTATTGATCTATAAATACATGTTCTTGATACATATTTCAACAATTTATTAGCTATAGTTGCAACCATTTTCACTTTGATTGTTTGATCTTTGATTTGAAGAGTCCGGTATTGGTTTAACATGACATCAAATTTGTGATCTCGTTCGATTTCCAGGCTAGTATTTTTGAATTCTTGGTCTCCTTTAATGTGTAGGGTCATACATAAAGTGAGTTGACTATTCAATATTTTCTTTTCAATACTAATGGCTATATAGATTTGTCGGATAGAATTTGATAGATACACATGAATATATGTTTTTAATGTAGAAATAATAGATCAATGCTATGTGTAATGATGCTAAAAAGAAGCACAGGAAATAGATCTTGCTACTAAGAATTCTCACAAGCATACACAGGAAAAATAGAGAGAAGAAAAGAGACTGAATCACATGAATGAAGAGATGAATATTGGTGTGTATCCTTCCAATGAATAATTATGAATAATAGTGTACATAAATAGTACATCCCTCATAGGAAAGTCGAATTGTATGGAAACAACTCATAAAGCTCAAAAAGGCTGACTTACCAAAATATAGCAAACCCCCATATGTGGATAAAGCACTTGCTAAATCTATCAAGGACCTCACGAGTTGGTAAAAGCATGAGTGAGTTTTCAAGGAGATGGAAATAACATGCTAATCCTAAAAAATGGAGAAAAACTAATGGAGGATGGGTTGGAAACAAAAGCTCCCAGTTTCCTAGTTGACTAGCTTTTATCTTATCCATAGAAAAGCAGGAAAAAGCAGAATCTGTTGTAAAGTCCTGTATACTAATTCTAGATCAACCCAGAATCAGAAATAAATCATTCCTAGGATAGAGATGGCATGTATTGACTTTAAGGTGCAAGTGGATGCCAACTAATTAAGCTAATGGGTGAATAATTAATCAAATAATGATTAATTATTTTATCCTAAGTTGTGAGTGGGTTTAATATATTCCTACACCCCCCTATAAGTCTGACTTTATGATGGTATGACAAAAAATATGGATGCATATGGATGCATATAGGGCCCAGCAACAAGGCTATGGTCACCCTTTAACAATTATTATGTCCAGAAAAGTGAGGAAAGAGGCAAAACCACATGGGGAAAATCCTCCCTCAAGATAGGACAAGGCACAAAATTTGAAATATGTCTTCAACATATCTTCATCTTCACTTTAATGAGCTGACTGAACTGCTTCTGGATGAAGGACTTGCCGAATAAATCATGAACTCCATGATCATGCGCTGGAGTGTAGAACCTGCAAGAAGGAAGAGGAGAGACTCCTTGTATCTCATCAACTGATGAAGTAGGAGCATTATCTAAATGCTTCTTTCCACTGTCAAACTCTGATCTGCAAACATAATCTGAAATGGAAAAGATATCTGTGCATACTCCTTTCCAAAGAGTACAAAAATTAAGACGATTTATTTCACACCCAATTCCCTGAATAGCTGCAAAATTGTGATGTGAATCACATGTCAATCTTCCAATCTGATGTAGCACCTGTATAGATCTGATATGAGGCTGATAAAATTATGATATATCATAAATATCATCATATGGAACAGCAAGGACAAATACTTCAATGGCTCCATGAGGATATAGGGCTAGACTAGGAAAATTATGAGCAACTGGGGAAAACTGATAGGTGTAAAAATATGAATGATGGATGGGCATAAGATCTGAACCATAAGTATATAGAACAGATCCAAACATGTTTAATATCAGTCCATATATTACTAAGGTCATGGATAACCAGCCACTGAAAGTTAAGAAAGACTTCAAATCATGTAAGATAAATATCACTGCATAAGAGACCAATGAGGAATTAACTTGTGAGCTTGGGATTTGTATAGTCTTTGGATTATTCAGAGGTATGGTAGATGGTGTGGATGGTGGTATTATGTGTGTATCAACCTGCAAATATGATTCTAAATTAGAATCCAATGGATCACATATAAGCATATCAATAGACTCATGGGAATACACTGGTAATGAATCCTCTGTATGAAAGGAGGAAAGAAGGAGATGTTCACAATATTCAAGAAGGCTCTGAGTATTGATGCCAAGAACAAAGGAGGATATTATGAAGCACATGAGATAAAGTAAGGTAAGTGGTATGACACAAATAAGGCTTGATGTGGCTAAGCAAACATCCTGTAAGTCACTGGGTTGCGCACCATCAATGAGAGAGGTATGCAAGAGGTGTAAAAAATCTAGCACATAGATCTCAGAATCTAAGATAAGAGATTGAGAGAACAATGAATGGGTTATAGGATCATAATAAATATCAGCAGCAGCTCCATATGTTACTTCTTTTTCATCAATAGTATCACAAGAAGAAAAATCACCTTCAAGAGACAGAAAAAGATGGCTATTCAATATTTGCTTCTTCATTGAAGGAGGAAGCATTCAAATGAAAGAGGGCAGCAACAACATGAACTGTATGAGAAACTTCTTCATCATGATAAACTTCATCAGAGAATGTAGAGGCCAAGAAATCTTGAGAAAGAGAACAAGAGGAGATGCTAGGTTCGCTCCATGCTTCATCTTCAATTTCCTGCAAACCAAAAGCTTTGTCCAAAATTTTCCAAAGCTCAAATGGAAATTCAGCAGAATCTATGAGATGATATATATTTGGAGACATTCCCAAACACATAATTCCATAATCTCTATCACAATTATTTATCCAATCAATCTTCTCTTCATAAGACTCAGGTTCACTCAATGCACCAATGGAGACATCAAAGAGACATTGCCTCTTCAAGTATGCACTCATCTTTGGCTTCCAATCAGCATAGTTGAAAGGAGATAGTAGAGGAACTTTTGAATCCATATTGAAGTTTTTGATATACTCTAAGAGATACTCTTTGCAACCTGCAAAACAAACTAGGAGAAAATCTTGTAAGCTAGACAAGCTCTTCTTCAGAGAGGGATAGGAGACTGGAAGCGCTCCTCAACTCTGTAGAAATTGATCAACCTTGTAGCTCTGATACCATGTAGAAATAATAGATCAATGCTATGTGCAATGATGCTAAAAAGAAGCACATGAAATAGATATTACTACTAAGAATTCTCACAAGCATACACAGGAAAAATAGAGAGAAGAAAAGAGACTGAATCACATGAATGAAGAGATGAATATTGGTGTGTATCCTTCCATTGAATAATTATGAATAATAGTGTACATAAATAGTACATCCCTCATAGGAAAGTTGAATTGTATGGAAACAAATCATAAAGCTCAAAAAGGATGACTTACCAAAATATAGCAAACCCCCATAGGTGGATAAAGCACTTGCTAAATCTATCAAGGACCTCACGAGTTGGTAAAAGCATGAGTGATTTGTCAAGGAGATGGAAATAACATGCTAATCCTAGAAAATGGAGAAAAACTAATGTAGGATGGGTTGGAAACAAAAGCTCCCAGTTTCCTAGTTGACTAGCTTTTATCTTATCCATAGAAAAGCAGGAAAAAGCAGAAAAAGAAAAATATGTTGTAAAGTCCTGTATACTAATTCT
>LPNX010356898.1:259060-312623 GCA_001517045.1 Pseudotsuga menziesii | reverse complement strand
TTTACTTATATATTGATTGATATATATATATATATATATATTGTATTCCATTTACGTATATATTGATTGAGTTTTTTGGTTCTTATAGGTATTAGAATGTCAAATAAATATACTTGGGAAGAAAATAATAAGTGGTATGTTGATTTTAAGGCATCATTGGAGGTGAAGGGTGATGGAAAGTGTTATTTCCCTTGCAATGACTGCACGGTTTTGTGAACGAGAAGTATTTTAAGAATAACAACTGCAAAACATTGTAAGGAGAAGGGGTATGGTAAAGGGGGGTATGAATATTGTCCCTTGGTAAGACGTTATTCATTACATAATGTACTTTTTGTAATATTACTAATCATGTATTCACAAAATTTTTTAGCATTTTAAATATATGTGTTGTATATTATACACTAATTTTATTACAATATTGTTTGTAAATATGAAGACAATGCTCCCTAAATGTCGACCGCCAGAGTGTTATTTTCCACATAATAGTAGAAATACTACTTTACAAGGTGAGAAAAATGGAGATCAGAGTATTGAATATCACGTTCTTAGTTATTATCCTATGGATGAAGATGACGTTATTGATACAAATGGAAAAGATGGGATAAATAGATTGCTCCAAGACATATTTACTCCATTGGATCATGAGGAAAACCCCCATGATATTCATGATGTTTCCTTACTTGAGAAGTCCCAAGAACCTATTTATGAAGGCTCAACAACAAATATTCTATCTACAAAATTGTTGTTGGTGAACTTGAAGGTTTTGAATGGTTTATCAAACACTTGTTCATGCAGTTCCTAAGGTATGTAAAGTTCTCTTTTTCCTATATTTTTAGTGTTAATTAATTTGTAAATTAGGGATATGGAATATTTATGACTTATATTGTTTACATTTCATTTTTTTTTCAATGTTGCAGATTGTTGGGTGAATTTCTATTACCAACATCAAATAATTTACCACAGATATGTCAAGAGGTATTCTTAATTACAAAAGAAATTGGAATGGAGTATCAAGTTATTGATGCATGTCCTAATGATCATATTATATATTATGGACAATATGCATCGGGAAAAAAATGCCCACAATGTGTAATTAGTAGATATCGAATTGATCAAGTAACAAAAAAGGTGCCTCGCAAATTTTTTTGTTATATTCCCATAATACCATGTTTCCAACGAATTTTCAGGTGCCAAAGTATAGCACAATTTATGATTACCATGCAAAGAACAAAAGTGAAGATGGTGTTCTTCAAATTCTTGGAGCTGGTTCTACGTTCAAGAACATCGAATAAAAATAGCCAATTTTTAAAGATGAACCTCGTAATGTTAGACTTTCATTGGCAGCTGATGGTTTCAATCCATTTGGAGAGATTTGTTATACTTACTCAGTGTGGTGCAATGGTCATAAATTTTGCATCAAAAAGTTGGATGACAAGAAGAAAACATCGAAATGTGGGATAACTGTAGTTTTTCAAGCCACTAATGTTTCCTCTAGAAGCGGCAAGCATCCATAAGTATCTAAAAATAGGTACTATGGTTATTTGGAAGATATAATTAAGTGTGACTTTAATTCCTTTAAGATAGTTATGTTTGAGGTCAAATTGTGTAGGATACAAATGAATGAACGTGATCCTGAAAGAAATTCTATTGAGCATTCCAATGTATTTACCATGGTTAATACAAGGGAAATTGAACAGGGTACAAAGCCTTATGTTCTTCCAAGTCAATGTGAGAAGGTCTTTTACTCAGAGGTGCCAGGTAAAGCAGTTGGCCATACATTGTTAGATATGATCCAAAAGGAAGACTGGTCAAGTATATTGCGCTAGAGGAAGAAGGAAATGTTGAAGAAGAAGGGGATGCAGATAAGGATTAGTTGGTCATTGATGTAGATGTGTCATATGAAGAATTCGATCAAGAGGATGATCATCCAAATGATGTAGCAGACAATGATGTATTCAGTGATGATATTGATGATGAATATATAACCGAAAATGACATTAATGATGAGATTGTTGTTATGAGCGATCATTTCAATGATAACGATTCTGAACCAGATGATGATACAGATTTTGAGTCAGATGAAAAATATTATCAATGACATTGTATCAATGTTGGAATCTGGGAGCTGGTAGGTGCATGATGGGCCATCTTATAATTATTCCAGGTAGTTGTTTATGAAACATCTCATTTATGGTATTTGTTGCAGATTGCCATATGTTTTTTTCATTTACTCACAGATATTATTTATATATCTAAAATGGTTGTAATATTTAGGTATTGTATATGTTCGAGTCATTTAGGTAAGTACCAAGTTAAATATATGAATGTAATAATTATGTAATATTGTATATCTTCATTTCTACCATCATCATCACCATCATCGTCATCATCAACAACAACAACAACATCCTCATCCTCATCCTCATCGCCATCATCATCGTCGTCGTCATCATCATCATCATCACCATCATCATCATCGTCATTCTCATAGTCAACATCATCACCCTCATCATCATCTCTATCATCATCACCATCATCATCATCACCATAATAATCATCGCCATCATCCTCATCATCATCATTGACATCTTCATCCTCGTCCTTGTCATAATCATCGTCATCTTCATCATCATCTTCATCGTCATCATAACCACCACCATCATCAACGTTGTCATCATCAACATCATCCTCACCATAATCATCAACATCATCATGGTCATCATCATCATCATTGCCATAATCATCGTCATCATCATCACCATCATCATTATCATCATCAACATCGTCAATATCGCCATCATCATCACCATCATCATCATCGCCATCATCGTACTTGATGTATCTTTAAAAGTGTTGTAGATTTGAGTCTAAGTTTTGGATCTATAAAATTTTGACATCTCTCCTTCACAATTCCATAGGTCTCACCAGATTTGGATTTTCCATCAAATGTGATGTTTATTACCCCAAAACTTGTTGATTTTAGGGCCTTTTAGGTGAACAAAAGGACTACCATGTTGTCATTATTTATGACTTTCTTTTTAAATTTGTAATAAAACACCCTTTTATATTTTTTCCAATGCCAAAAGTGGCACTTGATTTGGACCTCTCAAGACATAGGGATGATTTCTTTACTAAAACCACATGTTTAAGCATTGTTTTAGAAATACATAAAGACACTAATGTGCACAAACTATACACTTGAATATAAATGGATTTGGATTGTGAAATTTTGAATAGATATAGAGTTATATTTCTTCTTTCATCCCTACTTTAGACATAGTTAAAAGATCACAAAAAATATAGTGTAGTGATAATGGTAATATGGCTAATTTTAATAAACAAGAAAATAACTATTATATAAATTAATAAAAAACAATATATATATATATATAGATAAACAAAAAAATATAAAACAGAACACGAGTTGTAGGCTAGTAGGAAAGCTCGACAAACGCAAAGCTAGTTATCAGTCTAAAACCCTGCACTGGCTCTCCACGGACATTTTCAAAACCCTGCGATGTCTCTCCACAGACATTTTCAAAACCCTGCATTGGCTCTCCACGAACATTTTCAAAACCCTGTGTTGGCTCTCCACAGACCTTAAACCTTTTTTTCGCACATAATAATCTCAGCCCACATAGGATATCATGTCAACCCTACCTCTAGAGGAGGTGCAGAGGAGACCAACAAAGAACTCTGGCAGAGGATCAAACCAGAAGGGGATACCTTCTTCAGTAGAGTTATGAATGTATTCAGTGTTAGATTCTTTGATAGTTAGATTCTCAACCATAAATGTTCTCCTATAAAAGGGAATAGAGCAAAGCTCTGGACCATAGGGGTAAAATTCATTTTTATCATTGCACAGGCCCCTATTATGACAAATATTGAAACCACACATAGTATTCCTTATTACTTTAATAAATCAGGAACGAATCAATCTACTAATCTATAGATCCCCATAACATCCCTTCCTCCTAATCTATAGTGATTGAGCCATCAACATTAGTGCTCCCATACATCCAAATGACCTCCTCACAGTATTGTTCTTGCCCTTTTTTACAAGAATCGCAATGATGGCATCTCCCAACCATACAACCCATGCCCACAATCTTGAAGGTAATGTCATGCGGCCTCGTTTTCCTATAACTCAATTGAAAAGTTCAATAAAATGAACTTCCCCATGCATACTTGGTACAGAATTCAACCATCAAATTTCACCTCTCATTATCTATTTAAATGTATAAGCAAAAATAGGAAAGGGTTTCTCTATGAGATGGGAAGATCAAATTTTGTTCCAATGCAGATAACACAAACCAATATTGCAAAATATTGCATCAGAATTAGTAAAAAATGGGCAAAACCAATTAAATAAACTATTGTAGAGCCAACAAGAATCCTCACACCATACTTCTATGGCATATCATATTCTTTTGTTTGAACCTGTAAGGACTAGAAATACAAATATGGTACTAACCCTTTCTTTGGTCCAATATTGGAATCCATATAACAATGTACTAGACAATTCAAGAAACCGTGATTTACAAGATGGATTAGTTTTGCTCTAGTCAAATCAATATGTGAACATTTCAACCACATCAAACCTACCAACAAGAAGCTTTGGTTGTACCAACCACAACGTATTTCCCCATGGTTGTCATGTCCCCAAGCCCCCGACCGGCAAAGAGGATGCGACCCATGCTTAATCCGACTGGGCTAAGAGCCCATGAACATGGAAATTCATAAACTTTGCATGAACAGAATGCTGCAGGGAAATGCATTACAGTGAAACATGCACAGATGCCATTGTCTATTTTTCACAGTTATATTTATTTATCAAACACAGCGGAATTCAACATCCATTCATACATGCATTCATATAGCATTCATTCACATGTTCATTACATTCATTAACAGTAAATGAGATTGCAGAAGTAAAAATGGACAAGATCACTTATCTTATAAAATCTTCGTTCTGCAACCAGCTACGTCGCTGCAACGTTCCACCCAACCATAGGCCAGCGTGCTCCTTAAGCTCTCAGTAACGCTGCCACCCCCGAGCTGGCCATGATTCTCCAAGGAATAAGGGAACTAGCAGGCTTACACATAGCCAAGGATATACAAACACAGCCAAGCCAACACAGTTGGGTTTATTAAGCCATCCAGGAGTTGGGGAAAGGCTAAATGCTAAGCTGGTGATCTCATTGCAGAGCCAAGAACACCTACACCAGAACTATCCTGACCTCTAAGACACCCAAACACACCCAACACAAGGAATCAGTCCCTTCTCTGCTACACAGTCCCTCAGGCCCTGCATTCCCTTCCAGTGCTATTCAGGGTTGATGGAGAAGAAGGCCAGCCCTCTAGCTCTGTCTGTGTGGTTTCCAGCCACCAGGTTTATCAAGCAAAACTAAGCCCCCATCCCTGCTCCCAATACAGTCCGAATACCAACCATTACTCACATGCAACTACTCAAAATTGCAGCTGAGCAGGGGAAAAGGTTTCTGAGTTGTTCTTGGCCCTCTCGTGGCCAAAACGACTCCCAACAACCTACAGCAGCCCCCATAGAGTAACAGTAAACACAATTACAGGGAAAAATACTCCCAAATGAAACCCAACAGTTCCAAGCGTAACAACCAACGAAAATCACAACCTGGGAAAATTGATAGTCCGCCCTGGACAACTAAGGACGTGGAAAACTTACACTGGCTACACTAGGGAGGAAAATACATACTCTCAGTCTGTGCGTGGATGGAAACTCGCACCGGCCCAACCACAAAGAAGACCACAGCATTCACAGAGAAAAAGGACCCTAGCAACCAAAATCAGTCTGTGCGTGAGGATAATCAACAATTCCCTGCGTGAAGATGAGCAACCTACAGGGAGGACGTGAAATTGGACGTGCACGAGCAACAGCACCATCGTGGAGAGAGTGGGATCTCTGCAGGAGTGGAACCAGGTAAGTCTATGCGTGGGTGTTTAGCAAAATTTTGGAGCCCAGAAGAATGTCTGCGTGAGAATGAACAACAATGGAGGGGACGCGAATTGCAAGTGCGTGAGCGTTTTTACACAGTCGTGGGAAGAGTGGTGAATCGCCTGCGTGAGTGAAGAGTACGTGAATGTTTTTCCTCCATTCTGAAGTCAACCATGGTGGAGTGTGCGTGGAGGCATGGACTGACAGTCCTGCCACCCCACTCCCAAAGATCATAACTGCCTCAACCAACACCAGCCTTTCTTAATGAAAGTGGTTGGAATAAGACAAGGGAAGAAGACACATGGGTTATTCTCTCATTGGCCAAGTTTTGACAAATCCCCCCCCACATTCTTATCCTTGTGAAAATCATGCCCCTTTCGACTTAGTTTCCACGAACATAGTTGGTCGGGTTCATTTAATTAATTATAGATGCATATTTACATGATGACCCATATAATATATACCGCATGCCCTGATATACAATCAGTGGCAAATTTAAATCCAAACATAGCATGACCGATCAATGGTGGGGCCTTGGCCTTTAGCTCCACACCATGATCATTTACAATATATACATCATTTACATCTAATGCTACGGGGTCAAAACCGAGGTGTTACAATGGCCTTGGGAATCCATCTCATTGGATTACATTAATGATCTACCCACCACACAATAGAATAATGATTGCATTTTTTTATTGATATTTTCCAATATTGTTCTTTTTATACCAAGCAAAGAACTTATTTAATCTCCTACCCTTGCTATAATTTTCCTCCTACATATCTATTTTCTCTCCTAGATCCTTCCACATCTCTCTTAGGAAAGCAAAGCATCTTCTTTCGTGCAAATTTGGTCGAGTTTAATTGCATTTGGGTATGCATCATTTTAAAATTCAGTAGTGCCACTTTCTCAATACCATTCAATATTTTCCTTGCGCTATCATACAACAAATGGGTCATAGTTCCATCAAGTTAAACTACCCAACATGTCATTGAGAATTTCAACCAATTAAAGTTATATGATCCACCCCACTCATAGGAATTTGTTCCATGTGAACATCCAAAGGTTGGAGTTCTAGATTTTCCTTCATGAATAAACTATTTTTTATGTCCACCACATAACCATTTGGCATCATCAAATCACTACTTGCTTTAAAGGCCACAAAGACATTGTTCCAACTCAAAAAAACTAATTGCCCCAATCAACATTTATGCGGCAGTTTCCCATGTTGAATTTTAACATGTGTATGATATTTTCTAAAATTGCAGAATGTGTTAGAGATAGAACTTGAAATATTAACAACAGTAAGATAAATACAGTAGTCAACCAAGAATCACATAATTGAACACCTAATTTTTCACGAGGAAACCTTTTAAGGAAAAAAACCCCAAAGCATTAGTAATTCATACTCTAAATGAGATGGTTGAGTTTGTACATGAGTAGAGATATTTGTTCTTAGAATTCTAAGATGAATGTATAAAAATTTCCACCGTGGCCCGTTAATTGTTGATGCTAGTAACAGTGACCACTAGCAAGGGTTGTTGCAGCCTACTGCTACTACGTGTGGCCACCACCAAGGCTATGGAATCTTGTTGCTGCTAGTCGTGACCACTTCCAAGGTTATTGTCGCTTCCCTAGACCACCACTGAGGGTGGTGTTACTACCCTATACCACCACCGAGGGTGGTCTTGCTTCCCTAAAATCAATGAAAATTGATGTAGTAGTTTGTTGCTACTATCGAACCTATTGTAGCGACCGTAGTCACCACCGAGGGTGTTGTAGCAGCTTGTTGCTCCTGCCTTGTCACCACCAATCCTACTCTCTCCATCGTGAACTATTTGTTGTGAAGGGAGATTCCCTAGCAGGCCTTTAATCATTAGTTGTTGCTACATGTGTCCACCATACTCTCCCCCACTGAGACTATATAAAGAAGAAAGAAACCCCATGCAAGCTTAAGACCTACAAAAGTTGAACAAGAAGGAAAAACACCAGCCCCCGAATTTATCTTAGTTAACCTCAGCTGCAATTTTGTTGAAGATCTTAATCAATGAATTTAGGAGAATTCAAGTGTGTTGTTGTGTTGAAATGAGTTTCAAATGTTCTTCATTTATATTTCATCGTACATTTGAGTTGGTTCCATGTAATTAGGTTTTAACATTAGGGCTTAATTTCTTTTTCAACTTTAACCCTTTGAATTTTGTTGTTTTGTGGTTCAAAGGTATTTTTGGTGTTTGACTTGTGGAACTCATGGACCAAGACTAGGGTTACAAGGTCCTTCAGGTATTTCTGTGACCACAAAAAGGTGCCTCAAGAGTTCTTCAAGGTGCTCATGGTTCATTCATGCTTACTCAAAGTACATCTTCATGATTACCAAGATCAAGTGATAGGCCTCTCAACCAGGGGTAGCTAGTCCCTGGAGAGGGTCACATAGCCCATATATCAAGGCAAGGAGTGCATTACTTTTCCAGACCTGGTAACTGACCATCCGCCTCAGCCTGAGGCTCCATCTAATGACTCAATGCCAAATACTAGGTAAGTGACCAAGCGCCTCCATTCTCCCGAAGAATGGACCTCAGCCCCAGGATGAGTCCCTAATCTCATACTAGGTTAAATTCCTAGTAATTGACTAGGTACCTCCATTCAATGAATGGCCCTCATCCTTGGGCTGAGATCCCCAATCCCAAACTGGGTCAATTTCCTGGTAACTCACCAAGTGCCTCCATTCTTCTAGAGGTTAATGTACATGGCATTTGGCAAATCGTCTCAAGGACCAAATTTAATGTACTGACCATTGGAGTGGTAATGTTAAAAGAGATGAAAATTATACCCAAGTGAAATATATCATTTCTAATGACCATTATGAGTATCGGTGGTGGTGAGGTCGTCAAAGAGGGGGTGAGTATAAATGCATATTGGGTTTTATGATATGCTCTTCACAAAATCACAAAACATGGCACTTGAAGGGCCAAGCATAAATACAATGAGACATGGGCACAATATATCAGGGGGATCCCCTTAGGCATATTAAATATCATTCATTATCTTATTCATCAAACACAAAATATGTATCATGATCAGGTTCAGAATCGACATCGTTGAAAATATTGTTTATATCAGCATCATAATCAAAATTGGCCACTTTCCTTTGAAATAGTGTGCATCAATTTTTAGGTTTTTTCAATAAGCAAAGGCTTGTTTGTACAAAGTCTCGTCTATATACACAATATCCACATAATACATATTTGTACATTTATATGACAATTAGAAAGTAGTTCTTGTACTTCCAAATAATAATATAACCGAATCTAAATATTTGTAGGTACCACCAAATAGGTACTTGTCGGATATATCTTCCTCAAGTGAGGAAGATAGACTGGAAGAGTTTGAAAGTGAAACCTCTATTACAATATTTAACATGACAAGATCAACTAGAGGTGAAAAGGTAAGGAGAAAATTTCGTAGAAGCAAGGAACTTTTTCTTTCTAAAGGAGGATCATGTGATTATGATAATGAGAGCATATGTGACATTGAGTTTCCCTTAAGGTATAGACTTCTTATCAAATTATGGATACCTAAGGAGCTATCCCAAGTGGACACGAATTTCTTCCTCAATGGGAGGATTTATCGCATTACTCCAACGTCTTTACATAGATTGGGGTTGTTTTCCATGGATGGCATAATGGTAAATATGGCACTGAAACTGAATTCATGGAGTATGTCCGACTAGGCTAAAAATACAATGATTGGTTGTTGTTGGTCCAATATACGCGAATTATGCGGAGATACAAAGTTGCAACAATCTGAATAAATGGGCTACTATGTATATTGATGAAAGACCAAAAGCTTCCAGAAATATCGCAGGGTTTATAAACAGTACATGACTAGGGACAACACATAAGCTACCCAATTCCAAATTTGAGGGGCAGGAAGGAAATCGTGTATTCGTTTGTGCAACAAAATCATTAGTTGCGGGGGAAGAGTTGCTGATCAATTACAATTTGAATTGAATAGATGTGAACATTGTTCTTATGGGGGTAATTATCTTATACAACATTTAATTCAACCTTTGATCAATGACTTATTATTCTTCTCTTACGACTATTTTAATTATATGTACTTTTCATTATTAATATTTCTTGATTCTTGTATTGCGGTAGGGTGATTGTGGCTAGATTCCACAAGCAAGTAGATCTGATTTGGTAAACATCAATGCAATAGTAACCACAATTCATGATTATATTACAACTATAAACATTTGACCTTTTTTGTGCTTATGATCTCAATATTTTAAGATGATATAATGCTTATTATATTGTGGTGGGGGGGTACTCAAAACGCACTTGCGGCTTATGGTCAGGTAAATGTGACTGTCATATTAACACTAATTTTTTTCTTCATTAATCACATTTATTATACATGGTTCAATTTTTACTTTTCAATATGAATATGTCTTTCTTATGAGGTTGTGGCAGGATAGCCATGGGAAGTCGCCAATGGTGTCGCATCAGGTAAATGTTAGCATAATAGTACCTAATATCATCAATGTAATAGTAACCACAATTCGTGATCATATTATAATTGTTAACATTTGACCTTTTTTATGCTTATGAGCTCAATATTTCAAGATGATATCATGCTTATTGTATTGTGACAGGAAGATACTCATAACACACCTACAGCTTCTGGTCAGGATAACGTGATTGGCATATTAACACTAAATATTTTCTTCATTAATCATGTTAATTAGACATGGTTAAATTTTTACTTTTCAATATGAATATGTCTTGGTTTTTGTACTATGGCAAGATGACCGTTGGAAGTCACCAATGGTGTCGCATTAGGTAAGTGAACATAGTGTAATAGTACCTAAACATGATTAAAGTAATTATTTTTCTTATTATATGCATGTTATTTTTTTGACGTGAATTTTTGTAATGATCAAAATAAATTAACTAATTTTATTGATTGATGTTTTTAGAACACACCACATCAAGATGATGAGGTGGTCGTTGAGGAATATATCTTTTATTCAACTGACCCAATGGAAACTATGAAGAAGGCTTTGAAAAATTCCAACCAAGAACTTCTTAGACTGATTGTAATTAGACTCGGGACAAAATAAATCAAAGCAAGAATTGATTACTTGAGGCAAACAATAGAACAATATGGGGTAATTGGAATCTTTGAAATATTTTACGAACTACGAAATATATTCATTTATGTTATTTAAGTTATCTTTTTTTTATATGATCTATGTAATTAAAGTTTTATTTTTTTAGGATTTTTTGAAGATAACACTTGTGCATCGAGTACATGTTGTAGAGGGTGAATTTGGTAGTAGCGATGGTTCAACACATCGTCAATCTACCATACCAATGAGGATATTCCATACTCATGTCTGAAAATCCCTTTAGATGCTACAACCTCACCTGATGTTGGAGATCAGCACAACCCTTCAACCACTACTAATTCAGAGGATGTTAGAGAGGAGAGTAGCATCGAATGTGAAAGTTGTTATCCTTGAGAAGTATGTGTGGTTAGCAAGGGATCGTTTCCCATTACCTTCTTGGTGGACCATGATTTTGTTCCAATAAAGATACCAAAGATTGCAGGTATTATTTAATTAATTCAGTGTTTTTTTCATGTAATTCAAATCCATGTACCTCGAATTATTTTTAATTAATAATCATATTGTTTTTGCAGGAAACAATGTTTTTTATAAGAACATGCATGAGAAGGCATTGGATATTTTTGGGCCCACCATTCGTACACAGTGGAATGCCCAAAATGAAAAATTTAAATATGATCTGATGAACCACATGGTAAGATTGTTTGGTGATACCTTCGACAAAAAGGGTGTCAAAGCAATAGTTGGATTAAATTTGAAATATGTCAAAGCAGATTATAGGTACAATTTGAAAACTAACCCTAAGTATGAGCGTCCTCTGATGGTTCCTGAGAAGGAGTGGAAGGTGCTCATGGATGATGCAAAGGAAAAGGCATTGATAAAATAAGGAAATACTTGGCCACTCATTTCAAGAAGGTATGACACATAATTTTTTCAATGAAAATTGTTCCATTTTTTTTTTACTTTTAAATATATTTAAGTTGTGATATCTAACATATTTGAAACATTTCATAGGCTCCCCAAAACCTCTAAAGCAACATAGGAAAGAGAATAAAAACATGGGCAGCACAAACTAGGCCAAGGTGGATATCATAAACTAAGAGCACGAATTGTAAGAATAAAACGATCATTATTTGTACCCAATTTTTTTCTAAATGTAGCAAACAAATAATTGATTTATCACAAGCAAATTTCATGGTGTTATATGATTGCAGGGAAATGATTTTCAAGAGGTATCCACTAAAGAAGACTTGATTCTCTGCTTCAAGTACGATTTTCAACATGTGCTGGAACATCAAAAAAGCTTGGGGTAAACTCCAATTTCCCCATTGACGCAGACAAGGGAAAATAAAACAAATCAAGCCATCATTATAATGTACTTGTGTAATCTATTCATGAATGATTACATCAAAAAAAAAATTCCTTTTTTCGTTTTCAGCGTGAGAGCAACAAAAGCAACGAGGGTAGCGATACTGAATAGATACCACATGAAGGTGTGGAACTTCCTCATGATGGTGGCGAGCAGCCTAGCCATTCAGGTATGTATTCTATAAAGCATAAGTATTTAATATGATTTTAAATATATAGTTGATAACGTGTACTAATAAAATCTCTTATGTGAATTGCAGGGCATGTACCTACTCATGCTCAACTGGAAGAGGAACAAATAGAAGAACCAATGAACACTACAGTTGTCTCAGCTAGTCATCCAACAGGTAAAGACCATTGTAATGATATTGGAAATAATGAAATATGTATCTCAATAATAACTACACATTTATTATATCTATATAAATGACTTGGTTTTTGCAGATGATGCCCCTCTTCAGCGACCACCACGCCATGTTATTCGACATACCAGAAGTATGGTATGGGAGACAATTCCTACACACTTAATAGAAAGAGAGGGAAAAACAACTACAACAGGTCACCACAATGAAGATTATGTCCCCATATTGGAATTTCTTAAGAAAAAAAACAAAAATGTAGTTGTATACATTTTCACTTTGGCATTGTACTGTTTTACTGAATTGAAGAAAGAGTTTTTTGCTTTATCCTTGATTTTCACTTTGGCATTGTATTGTAGTGACACATTGTATTGTTTTACATTGAATTGAAGAAAGAGTTTTTTGCTTTATCCTTGATTTTGGAAAACTTAACTCTTGACCAACACTCTACTTTTTGGGAGTGACTCAATCCAATAGCCTATTTGTTCATAAGGAAGAGACTCATAAACATAGAATGGGCCTCAACCTTGTGTTCTTAGTTTCTTCCAATAATTATTCCCTAGAAGTCTACTATTCATTGCAATAATCTCCCATGGGCCATCGAGTTTCATGCAAAAAGACAACTTGTTAGAATGTCTTTTTGTATTTTATTTGGAAAAGACTAATTGATTTTGTTTTAAATAAAGCTAAGCATTGATCCATATTTCCCTAGATTGATGGGGATTCAATATTCACAAACCCAGACAAGTGAATACAAAAGAAAGCAAGGTGGAGCTTAAGCAAGGATAGCTTCAGAGGATAGATCCTTACACTATTTCAAGTCCCTTCAAATGTTAAAAATTTCCTTAATTCAAGTCATTTCCATGGGGTTTGACAATGGATCATGCAATAATGCTAGCCATTTGGATCAATAGCGTACATAACATCATGATCATGAACACCATCATTGGCCACCATTAACAATGAAAAGTTACCTTGACTCAGCATAACAATGCAAAAGTTCAAGTCCCCTCTCATGGACCACTTTTCCTATGACCACTTTCCCATGATTTTGTCGCATGTCATCACTTCCATGATGACACTTCATGAAAGTCACTGAAAAGACACCTATAATGGAGGACACATATCTAGAGTTCTATAACTCTGTTTGACCTCTTATATGTATCGTTGGAAAGGTATTTGAGTCAGATAAAAATTCCTAGAAGACATCAAGGTTTGAAAATTCCCAGAAGTACCCTTAAAATGAGAATTTTTTACCTATACACGACTTGTCATACATGGTACACGCATATTGTACGCGACTTGTTCTACATGGTACCTACGTATTCCCTATATTTGTGACTATTTCCATTGAAAACTGTGAATCATACAAAAGTATTGTCACTGCAACCCACATATATTAACTTTCATATGTGACTGTTGCCACTACAGCCCACATATTTTTCCTGTAGATGTCAAAAATGGATGTTTCTTGAATTTTGGGTTGTTTGGGTGGTTATGCAACTGACTCGGGTAGGTAGGTCCATGAGAGGGGACTTGAAATTTTACATAGTTATGCTAGAGGAATTGGGACTCTCTTTCCCCCACCTTTTCCCTAGAAGTTATCTCCTTGTGTTCCAGAGCTTGGACGTTGAGTTCCTTGGAGAAGAGAAGCAGTACAACCAAATCAAGGTTTCATGAGGTGGCCAACTTGAAGAGAAGGTATAATTGTATTTCTTTTCATGATTAATAAATATTTGATGTCCTTATTCTTCCCAAATCATTGTTCAATGTGTGTTTGAATCTTTGTTTTGATCATATGATGATGTTAATCAAATTATTATTTCATGTTTCTTTGATTATCATTGCTTTATATATGGTCATATTGGTTTGAGGAAGGTATAATTTGCTTTGGAGGTCTCTTGGAGCAAGAGGAGAAAGGGGAGTATTGAAGGGCATCTTGGATAAACCTTCATTTCTCAATGTATGAACCATTCTAATCTCATAAACTTGCTTATATATACTTGCAGAACTATATGCATCTCTCTTTCAACCCTGGTATATTGATGGCCTCTTAAACCCTAGCCATAGGAAACTTTCCTCTACAATAAAACTGGAGACTCCAATGGGTAGAGCCTTGTATTTATTTCTTCTAGTATTTTGTAAGGTTTCATGTCTTTCTTGCCACTTAGGAACACTTTCTAAGCCTAATAGTATACCTCTCCTTCCTTCCTAAGGCAGTTTGTGGCCTTTTGGGGGCCTTTTCCCACTCATACGCAAGTTGCAGACTCCACAGTCGTGTGTCTTGTATGTACACACAACCTAATATACTATCAACCTGAGTATGATACATGACTTGTCAGTAGGAAAACTCACGTATGCCCCTAAAATGGCATTTTTTCCTCATTTTTGTGTTTTTTCTGCTGTTTGAGGGTTGTTTGGTAGATTTTTGGGGTCCTCTGCATGTGCATGACTCCAAGGAGTTAGTGTCATCATTTTTTGATGTTCTTTATCTAGGTTTCAATTCCTTTTGTAGCATTATGGTTTTCTCTTTGCTCATCCCCCCCACCCCCTTTGCTTGGCATGACTCTTTGCTTATGTTTATGGTCAACCTCTATTAGTGACCTTTGTCTAAGTACAGAAGCTTGTTGGTATTTGTTTCCTTATTGTTTTGTTGGTTAAATTCACCATGCCTGAGTATTTTAACTATCTCTTATGTAATCCTCCCTTCCATGTAGGGTTTATTCTGACTTTAGGGCATTCTAGAGTCTGTTTGGTGGTTGTATAGTAAAGTTCCTTTTGCTTTGTTCTTGTCATCTGCATACTTTATCTTGTAGGTTTATCTTTTGAATTTATAAAAGAAAAATAAAGAGAACATATAGTTGTTTGATATGCATGTAGATTATTGTTTTGTCTTTAATGCATTGCATATTTTTATTCTTGAAAAAATAAAAAATAAATTGTTCTTTTGTGGCTTTCAAGTCTTCTATTTGAAAAAGAAAGAGAGAAGCTTTTGCTTATTTCATTATGATGTTCTCTTTTGTTTAGTCATTTTGTTTCGACATTGAGTCAAAACACTATTGGTTTCACTTTCACCACCCCCTTTGAGCAATTAACAGCCCTTTAAAATAAACTCTTAATATTTAAATTTTATTAGTAATTGTCTGTTTATAGGGAGGACGCACACTAGTCTAGGATAGTGTTTTGGGTTAAGGATATCTTTACTACCCAAAAATTTGAACTCAAAATAGTGTCCTATCTTTTAGGAAATCCAAATTTGTTGGGAAAGACACCAGAAATATCCTTTGACACAGGAGTCAAGCACAAGGTCGTGTGATACTAATTTGTGGGAGATACCCCTCCACTTCTCAGTAAAGCATACACCAGAGCTATTGCGTGTTTGGGGACTCATCCAGTACCACCTCTCAGCCCTGTGCGGTGTTTGGTACTATTTGGGTTTGGGCTTAGATACCCTTCCCATGTGCATCAGTTGGACTAACGACTGTTTCGCTGGACTTTCTCCACGATTTGGGTAGCCTTAGTATCTCGTCTACTAGGATCTTACACGGGTGGCATTGGAAGGCCATGTCCAATGCACCTAGGGTAGACTTGGAAGGTAACCTCAATAGACAATTTGGGAGGGGGGTTGGGTGATTCCAGTGCTTTCACCCAAAGGGATATTCACGAGATGCCAAGTAACTACTCTCCTTCCTTCACTAGTTAGTTATGGGCCCTCATCATCCCAGACTTTCCTTTGGAAGGCATCTTTGTTTTCCTAGATTGATACCTAGGTCTTTTCTACTAATGGTGTGTTCTTTGTATTGTTGGTTGCCTATCGACCTCAAAAAGTTTCTTCTTGTTTGAAACTATGGCTAACACTCCTTTGAACACCAACCAAGAGATCCCCATGCTAGGAACTCCTTGTACTATTCCTTTCACAGGGAATGTTGGTGTTCCTTTTATAGCCACCTTGAATCTACCTGGATTCACCCTAGGGATATCAGTGTGGTTTTTTTCCACTCCAACTATCCTAAACGTCCCTGATGCTTCTCAGGTAAGCTCCTTATATCAAGGGCATCAAAACATTGCTTCCCATTCACCTGTAGCTGCTTCTCCTCCTCCTTCTACCTCATGCGTTGAAAGTACTGATACTAGTAACTAAAAGTCTAAAAGGAGTAAAATAAGGAAGAATAGGAAGAATAATCGAAAGCAATGGGGCACTTGTTCAACCTTTGCAGTTCAAGTTGAACCCAACCACCCAGCCTCTGTAGTTCATGTTGGGGACACCTATCCAACCTATGAAGGTCATGTTGGATCTAGTCACTCAACCTCTGCAAGTCAAGTTTATCTTCACCATCCTTCCTCTGCTCATCATGCTGGTGGGACCCTTATAACCTTTTCAGGTCACATTGGATCCTGTCACTCAGCCACTGTAGTTCATGATGAGGGCACCCGTTCAACCTTGGTAGTTCAAGTTGAACCTCCCCATCCAACCTCTGAGGGTCATGTTGGATCTAGTTACCCAGATTCTGTAGGTCATGCTGGGAAACCTATTCCAACATCTGCAGGTCATGTTGGATCCATCCAACCAGCCACTGAAGGTCATGCTAGGGACACTCACTCAACTGTCGCAAAGCATGTTGATCCTATCCGTCCAACCTCTGCATGTCATGTTGGACCTGATCTCTTAGCCTCTGCAGGTCATGTTAGGGGAAGTCTCTCATCCTCTGTGGTTCATGCTGAGGGAAAATAGTCATCCATTGCGAGTCATGTTGACACTATTTAAAAGACTAACTATTCAAAACACAAGCCCAAGTTTCCTTGTAACTTTTTGTGAGGGATACCACCTTACTTATATATGCCCTTCCATCATGGAGGTACAAAGAGTTTGGTTTTAAGGTCATCTAATTTTTTAACATTCTAAAGTCTCTCAACAACCAGCCTCTCTTAGTCAGGTTGGACCCAGTCACCCAGCCTTTGGTGGTCATGCTAGGGGAAAACTCTCAGCCTCTATAGATCATTCTAAGAGCAAACAGTCAACCACTTCTAGTCATGTGGACACCATTGAGAAAACATGGTCGTTTGAAGTGCAAACTTAAGTTCCCTTGTAAGCTATGTGATGGAGATCATCTTACTCACAAGTACCCTACTATCATAGAGGTGCGAAGAGTGTGGTCTGAGACTCAAGAATTTCCCGCTCCTGAACAAACAGATGTTTCTCAAAAACCTACTCAACCTTTGGTTGATAAAGTGGTCGAACCAATATTAGCTTAGTTTGATCCCACTCTTCTTTCAGAGAGTGATCCCGATGTGATTAAACCAATGTCATATTTGGTCAATCCCACTCTCCCTTCGGAGAGTGACTTTCACAAAGTGGTTTAATCGATTCCATTGTCGATCAATCCCACTCTTATTTTGGAGAGTGATGTGTCTGCTAGTCACATTTTCTTTACTGCCAGTTCAGAACTTACTAAACAAGGGGGAATTGAACTCTCTCCGGATGAACCCCCACCACGTTGTCGGACTGCTTCCTTTGATTGGGATAGCCTAGTTGAGCCACACCTCCCTTCTGATGCACCTTTCTAGATAAACGTCAAAGTTGGACAATACACGATTATTCATTGTATTGTTGATGAAGGAGCCTCAGTTAGTATCTTGTTTTCTCGTGCTTGGAGAGGCATGGGATATCCTAGCCTTATGTAGACTGCTAGTCAGTTACTGGCGTTTGATAGAAGAACTAGTATAGCCTTGGGAATTCTTACCCAAACACTTGTTACTTTTTGTGGGAAGACCATATTAGTTGAATTCATAGTGATAGAAGACCCTTTGGAATTCAATATGCTCCTCGAACGTGACTATATCTATGCCATGCAAGCAGTGGTGTTAACATTATTTCGTGTGATGTAATTTAATCATGGAGAAAAAATTATCACTATCGATCAGTTGGATTTTCTTGATCCCTCTCCTAACCCAACTAGAGACCAGGTCTTTCCTTTATTGATTGCTAGTGTTTCTATAGACACTACCCCGCCACGGGTGAACTATGTGGCCTTATGTGTTTTCCATTCAATTGCCACTAAGGAGAAGCCTCTGTGTTCATGCTTATCTTCTCAGGACTGGGTCCCAACAGTTGACCATGTGATTTATCCTATACAGACTATGTAACCTTCTATCCACTATGTTAATCCGCTTGAAAGTTTAGACATTTGTCCTATCTCGGATGAAGTCTTCCTAGAGTATTTGATACAGTCTGACTTTCTTTTGGATGTTGGTTTAGTTGTGACTACATCTAACCCTTACTTTCTTAATAATCCTGATCTTTCTGTTGATCGATCTCCTTCTATTGGTCTTGTTGAGTCTTTGAACTCTCCCTTTGATCAGAAAGTCAATGATCCTGATGAGTTTGAATTTTCTTATGAATTTTTCAACTCCTATGATACTGGGTTTGTTCCTGTAGACTCTATCTCCCCTATTTATTTTTTCTTTCCTTCTGAGTTTTATCTTACTGATAATAAACCCTCGATCCTTGGAACTATAGAATCTCCTTCAGTTGATTCTTCCTTGACTACACCTTTTGTAGAAGATAGCAAAGCCACATGTGTTCCTGCCAAACTGACCTGCATCGAATCTTTTCTTCTGAATGTGATTTTGATGTTGTTGTTTCTTAGAGATAGGATTTGTAGTTGGATACACAACTATTTACTAACCTCTCCTTGTTATTCAAGTTGTAACTGCATTTGCATGTACCTTGCTCACACTTTTGAGCCTGATGTCGGCTTCAACGATTTTAGCTCCTTGTATAAGCCCACATCTCTACTCTCATCACTGCTCAACCTTTTACCTAGAGGAGACGTTCCTCGAGTGTCTTTATCTTGCTCACTTTCCTTGCATTATGCATAGTTTTGTTCCTTGCGCTTGGAACTAGTTTCATCTACCTCTAACACTCATATCCTTGCATTTAGAGAATTCTTTCTGATCTCCTTCGAGCTTGTTAAAAATATTAAGGAGGCCGCGAATTGACTTTTATGGACTCGTTAAAACTTCAAAGGAAATATATGGAGTTTTCTTTAGGCCCTGGTCTGACTCCTCAAAACAAACTAGATTGTCGAGTAAACTTGTTCATTCAGACTCATTAAGAATAAGTGAATGGGCATATACATTGGTGGTACGTTATCTCTTTCTCAGACCATGTAGATTATTCATGTGAAAGGAATACTCTCTTTTCTGCGGAATTGATAAGAGTATCTTTAGGCATAGGTTTATCTCATTTCTGGACCTGAAGGACTAAACTTATAGAAAAGAACCCTTGGTATGAGCTTAGTTTTCTATTTTTCATGCTCTGGACCCAAACATGAAAAAGATTTCAAGCATACTTTTTGTCTTTGTCCTGCTCACTAAACCATAAATAACAAAGCATTGTGTTTACTGTTGTCCATACCATTCTCGTAAATAAAAGGAACTTTTCACATGATCTTGCTTTCCTTCACGCTCATTAAAACTAGAGTGGTCTGCTCGCTTTTGAAGTAGCATTGGGAAAGTGGTAGTTTAACATTTTTCAGACCTCCCCGACTAAGTACGAAAAATGTGTGCCTTATTTCACTTGGGCTAAGACAGTTCTCCTTTGGATTGTTTTATACTTTTTTAGAATTAGGAGACTAAATTTATGAAAAAGCACCCCCCTGGAGTCTTCTTTGGATTTTTTAGACTCTCTAAACTATGAAAACACCATCGATCATTTACTAATTCGGGCTCATAAAATCCCTAAATCAGTGCTTTATGAAGCATTCTTTTGTCTCTTCTTCAAGCTTTCCAAAAATGAAGAAGGTCTCGAGTTTGCTTTCTTGGACTCGTTAAACCTTTACAAGAAAGAGGGAAGGTAAGTTCATTCACATGTAATTTACATCATGGCAGCAAGTCTTCTCTCCTTGAACAAAGCACCAGTTTTGATTCTATCAACAGGTGGGTCTCGTTATTTGACCTTATCCCCATTCAGAGTTTTTACTCCTCTAGTTGGTCTCTTTTCCAATTATATGGGGAATCTGCCAATGTCTCCTACATTGTAGATTTGTGTCATTGGTCCTTTAGTGTCAAAAGTTTCCTAATTCACTTTTGTGTCATGCTCAATGTTCAAGGATTAAACCTTTGTCAACCATTCTGCAGTTGCCTTAACCTTTTGTGTCTGTGATTTCATGGTATTGGTTCATAACATCATGTCTTTAGCGATCCTTGTCATGAAATTCAGTAAAAATTGCATATCCAATTAGTCTTTGACTTACCTCATGTTGGATGATGAAGTATGCCTTAATGCCTTCCTTCGAACAGATCTCTTCTTATCAACATCAACTCCTCTTTCTTTGGGAATGAGATTTAAATTTTATGACAGTACCTTGGGGATTGCAGTCATTAGTGGAAATCTCCCTCGCTTTTGCGTAGTGGGATTGTCTCCTACTTGATGGATTATTCAAGTGTTCAACTTCAAGTCCTTGTATTCACACTTGTTAGAATGTACTAGGTACCTTGGGAACCATTTTCATTAATGGTGGTTTCCCTCGTGTTTGTTAGCGGTTCTCATTACTGACCAGTAATCAAACAGTTTCCTCCATGTTCGACTTAAGCTCCTTTATTCGCACGGTTAGGATTCGTAACTTTTTGGGCAGTTTGGATTGAAGACCTTGGACCAACAGTAGCAATGTTATTTTTTTCTATTTCCCAAGTTGTGGAAGACCTTGTCACAATTCATATGACATTTTGCTTAGACATAGATCCATCTTGTATTTTTGTGGCTGTGATGGATTATTAAGCATGGATCCACCTTGTTCATTTATGGTCGTGACTCCTTTAGATTTGATATGGTGCCTTTTTGCATATTGAGCGACCATGATAATTACATCAGTTATACATATGTTGGATCTACATGTATCTTTATGGTGATCATTTGTATATGGACAATTATCTCTCATTATTTCATTATGTCAGTTTTGTCTTACATTTATCTCTCTTTCAGGTACCTCTGTTTGAGCCTTTCGATCTTGGGTTCCCTTCTCTCTCCATACTCATTTTTTTCTTTTATAATGCATTTCGACTATCATCTTCCCCTCTAACCTCATACATTAGGGGGCATATTTTATAGCCCAAACTGACACCTCTTTGTTTGTGACCACTTTCCCATGACGTCGTCACATGTCGACACTTCCATGACGACACTTCTTGAAAGTCACTGAAAGTCGCTAAAAAAAAACCTATTGGAGGACCCATATTTGGATTTTTGTAACTCTGTTTGACCTATTCTCTGCATCGTTGGAAAGGTATTTGGGTTAGATAAAACTTTCCAGAAGACGTCAAAGTCTAAAATGCCTAGAAGTACCCTTAAAATGAGAATCTTTGACCTATATGTGACTTGTCATACATGGTACCCATGTATTGTACGCGACTTGTTCTACATGGTACCCGTGTATTTCCCATATTTGCGATTATTTCCATTGCAACCCATAGATCATACGCAATTATTGTCACTGCAACACGCATATATTGACTTACATACGTGACTGTTGTCACTCCAACCCGCAAATTTTTCCTGTCGATGTAAAAAATAGATATTTCTCGAATTTTGGGTAGTTTGGGTGGTTATGCTACTGACTCCTTCAGTTGTAACTACCTTGTCTTCGACCCTATCTCTTCAAAAAGGTATAAATAGAGGTAGGGAGGTCCATGAGAGGGGACTTGAACTTTTTCATTGTTATGCTGTAGGAATTGGGACTCTCTTCCCCCCACCTTTGCCCTAAAATTTATCTCCTTGTGTTGCAAAGCTTGGAGGCTGAGTTCCTTGGAGAAGAGAAGTAGTAGAACCAGATCAAGGTTATGTGAGGTGCCCAACTTGAAGAGAAGATATACTTCTATTTCTTTTCATGATTAATAAATATGTGATGTCCTTCTTCTTCCCAAATCATTGTTCAATGTCTGTTTGAATCTCTGTTTTGATCATATGATGATGTTAATCAGATTATTATTTCATGTTTCTTTGATTATCATTGCTTTATATATGGTCATATTGGTTTGAGGAAGGTATAATCATTTTGCAGGTCTCTTGCAGCAAGAGCAGCAAGAGTAGGATTGAAGGGTTGCTTGGATCAACCTTTGTTTATCAAGGTATGAACCATTCTAATATTTGAAACTTGCTTATATACACTTGCATAACTATATGCATCTTTCTTTCAACCCTAGTATGTTGACGGCCTCTTAAACCCTAGCCATAGGAAACTGGGCCTCTACAACAACTATCTGTTTCCATAATGTAGTCAAATTATGACAATGAAGGATGTGAATTTGCACCCACCTTGGTTGATGAGCTTGTGATTATTGAATGTGGGGGGGGGTCATATCCAAAGGATAAGGATCCTTTTGGCATGGATATTGGGGGATTATGCCTATTATCGGTCAACACTTATCTTGGTTTTGTCTAACTAGATTTTTTTGTTGTTTTTATTATAAGAATATTCCACGAAGTTTATTAGACATGGGAATGAAAAATGTATTTGAAAAACATGTAGAAGCACCTTAATTGCTACTCCTGTGTGGCATCCTAAAAACATATTTTAGGGTTTCCCTTTACAGTTAGTATCTTGCATGGTTAACACTTAGTTATAGTGTTAAAGAGTCATGACTTTATGTTGGAAAGTCATGAATGGATTTATATAAGTCCAACCCTTATAAATGTAAATCACCATCGCATATTTATCAATTATATTATTATTATCCATTCAGGGGGTTTATAGGTGCTCCCCTTCCTTAAAGAACTAAATACTAAATGTTTAGAACAGAAAATAGGTCATCACAACCTATATGTAACATTGAGGATTGTCAAGTTTCATATATCAACTGTTATTAAATTGTTGTGATTTCATTAAAATGATTCATATCTAATTTTTAAGACTTGGGTACACTAATTACTCAACCTAACCTATTATCAACCTATGAATGCCTATGTTTACTTGTAGTAATTCATTTAGTGTCTAAATGAAAATAATGACTCCACGGAATTGGAATTTGATGTAATTATGTCAATTTACTTGTAAAGATTAATTATCACAATTGACAATCCTAATTATAGATATAAAGATATATGTCATTTTCAGTGTTAGTCTTTACCAATTTGCGGCCTATATAAGGCACCTGCCAGTCATAAATTATCCTCCCCTACCAGTTCAAACTAGTTAATAAGAATACGATGAAATGTTATTTTTCCATGGATGTTTGTACTCATATGCTAGTAATTAGTTAATTCATCACAATGAAGGGAATATAATGTATTTTCTAGTTATTTATGAATTTATATAGTTGAAAAAAAAGAGCATTAAGGACAGGGTAGAGACATAGGCCCACTGCAATGTGGAAAGAGGAAAAAAAATAAGAGAATAATGCTCTCTATTCACTTTGAGGTCAATTCAAAGGAGTTCGACTAGCTTATTCAAACTAGTCGCTTATTTCTAGGCGGGAAACCTTGGAAACAACCCTTAATGCTTTTTCCATCTTATTTGTATCCACATCTTAGCACAATAGAACTTCCCTAAGCACCCCCCATTGAAAACAATGATGGTTTGGAATGAAAACCTTGGTCAAACTTTTGGTTTCACTGTAGAATTGTGTTGAGTTCTCTTCAAAACCTTTAATGCTTTGGATAATATTGAGAAGATGTGTGTGAGGACCTCCATGGTTGACTAAGTTCTTGTTTAGTTAAGGGAGAAAGTTTCTTTAAATAGGGTTTATGTTTAAAAGAGACACTTGATGTACCATTTGAACTTGTGTAGGTGTCATGGTTGGATTGAAAACTAGTTAGGGGAAACCTCTTAAATCTGTTTTGGATTTACACTTGGCTAGTATTTTGGGGGATGGTTAAATATGCTCATTTGACTTTCATTAGGGTTAGGTAAATTTCTTACATTATTTGTGAAGTAGTTATTATATAAGTTTGAATGTGTTTGGTTATAAATTACATTACCTTTTTTAGGGTTGACACGTTTTATTAAAAGACTTAGTTAATGCTAAGATAATAGGTGCTTGTGCTTGGAGAGCTAGGAAAAGGAATCTCAATGGATAAAGAATAAAAGGAAGGATAATGCTAGGGAAACTCTCGTAGTGAATAAATTTAGATCAAGGGAGGGGAAATAAAAGTATTTTGTTGAGAAAGAGAGAAATTGATGGGATCTCACAAACAAAGTGATCAAAATAGAGCATAGTAGTTACAAGGAAGTACCCCACTCCCTAGGAAATGATTACTCAAGATAAGAATGTTTGGATGGGTTCAAATCTAAAAACTATTTTTTGGGAGAAAACTAATAAAACACGGACATTGGGTGAGAGAGGAAGAGGGGTATGCTTCTAAATTAAGTGGAGGTTGATTACTTAATGATATCTCGTCGGGAATCAGCACCAGTATGACAAAATTAATTAGTTCATTTGTATCATAGATAGATCAAATAGTTATGGAAATAAAGAGATAAAAACGTTGAATAGTAAAATTGATTTATTCACCATTTTTCTTTCATATTTTTATTATTATTATATGTAGTTTACATTGATTACATTACCTACCCTTCAAAGTTATCTTTTCCTCAAATCATAAACTAGAAAAAATGTTTTTATTCTTGTAATTCTTCCATGTGATACTATTCTCTTGATGTTGTCATAGTTGAAGAAACATTCTGATGTGAACAAAATTGCTACATTGTATATGAATCAATCTATCATAAGTTGATCTTGACTGGAAATTTTTGTTGGTATATTGTTTGGACTACACTTCTGATTTTTTGTTTTCAAGTAATTTTTTTAATTTCATCCCCATTTTTTTCGTAATTGTGATTTTTTTGAATGAAAGAATAATTTCATTTAAATTTTATATTCATGTTGGTTTTGGTTTTCATCAATTTGTTGAGTAATAGTTATGGATCTTATAATTTGGATGCCCCAATGATTTAGCATGCAAAAACACAAATACAAGCATATACAACAAGGTGACAAGCACTCTGTATAACACATGCATGGTTTACACAATGTAAGGAGAACAAAAAAGCTTCCATACACTTCCATCTTCAACGCATTTATGTCCAAGACCCATTACTTCAGCAATTGCTACATGATTCATAAGAACTTAATTGTTTGATGAATGCTACAGGTAAACCAAAATATCCACCAACACCTATAAAAATACAACATGAAAGCCAAAGGATATAATGGATTAAGGTATCCATTCCACATTTTAACTATGCCAACCATACTAGCATATGGGTACTGGATGACAAGAATGACATAAAACAACCCACTTTAGCGCGAGGGGAGTCATGTCTCATCATAGGAGAGGGTAACCACTACTTACGGTGGGGTAATTTTTTTAAATACTCAAAACTCGTCGCTATAGCGATGGAAAGGACTTGGTAATTCATTGACAATATGTCACTTTAGCGACGAACAACCCGTTGCATGTATAGCATTCTTGTCGGTATGTGTATAGTGTTATGTCGCTATAGCGACACCTACCCATCGATATAGCGATGGATATGCCACCGCTTTTATGGCATCTTCATCGGTAAGTGCATGAAGAGTTGTTCCTAAATGAAGTATGGTGCAACGGACACTTGTCTATATAGAGATGAACAAGTCATCACTAGAGCGACATAAGTTGATTTGCAAGCATCGTCTAGGAACGCCAGGTGGCATCTATTTCATGTTGCCATAGCAATGAATGGTTCAAGGTGTGGATACAATGATGAAAATGTTTCCACGAAGATATGGATTCAATTCCATCGCTATAGAGACACAAAAGTGTTGCAATAACAATGATTTGTCATGGGAAAAATGTGCACATGTACTAGTGGCACATAGAGGACATTCTTGAACACTCTATGCTCAAATTTGATTGAACCTTTCCCAACAACTAGGATTTGATAGTCATCTCCCATGTGAATGCTTGGAACACCAGAGAGATCCAAAGAAGAGAATGGTTCTTTAGAGGAAACCATGTAGTTGGTGGCTCCAGAGTCAATGATAAAAGCTTATGACTGAGCAAAAGCCTATCTTCGGTGCGTGCCATCTCTCATGATCTTCAGTCTTGTTTCCAAGATGAGGCTTCCTTACACCTTCAAGAAGGGAAGTATTGTTTTATTCAATGACTCTAGACATTTGGTATATGATTTTCTCCATACATAGTTTCTTTGGATGATTCCCTCTCTTGGAGTATGAGCACTTGCCCTTGTCAAACTTTTTGTGCTTATCCTTATTGGAACCTAAGGCTCCTTTTAAAGGATTATGCTTCTCCTTAGGCTTGAAATCAGTGTTCTTCTTTCCATTTCCTTTTAGCTTCCCTTTTTCTTATGCATTCTTTGTCTCCCCATCCAAGAGAGCCTGATTTTTGGATGCTTTGAGGGATCCCATCTGTATTAGCTTATTTTTTTCTTGAATAACAGGTTTTGTGAGGGAATCAAGGGATGGAGTTTTCCAATTTGGAGTTGTCAATCTACTAGAGTGAAAGGTGGATATGAACACTAAGAATTACGAGCCAAGTTTTCTCAGAATAGAGAGCACCAATTGGTCATCCTTCTTGGCAATCCCACACTGCTTGCACTACATGACCAAGGATTTAGACTTGGTGAAGAATTGCTAAATGGTTTCAAAGTTATTGGATTGAAGAGAAACCAACTCATTCTCCATAAGATGACCTCTGAGCTCATCCTACTTTCCAAATAGTGATTCAATCTTTTGCCATATTTCTCTTGGATTTTTTAATCCATCTAGGTGGAAGCGTAACTCCCTAGAGATATGAATGCACATGAAACCAAATGCTTCATCAAGTTTGTTCAAATACTTTGACTTCTCAAGAGGTTGTTGGGGTTCAACCTCCTTTCCCATAGTGACACTATACAGACCTTTGTTGTGCAACAAAATCTGCATATAAGCACTCTAATCAAGATAGTTGAAGGGTGTGACGATCTCGGGTGTCAAGGCTATTGAATTCTCCATCTTGCAACTTCAAGGGTAGCACAATTCTTATGAATTCTTCAATTTACCTGCAAAAACACTTCAATTCGAAGGTAAACCAATTCAATCAATCTCTACTTTGGCATGTGCACATTATCAGGGTGATTCACACTTGGAGAGACTTCTTTGGATAAATCTCGAGTGATCAAGGCACAAATACTAGGAATTATGTGGAACCTAGTTGCTTCTGGTGCATCAATGGAAGTTTATGAGGATTGAAGTTGGCCTGATTAGCTACTATGATACCATGTTTAATTTAGAAAAGCTTCAAGATATTCAGGATGGAAAGAACCTCACTGTGAAACAAGTTTGAAGGAGGAAGAGTAAATTCAGTGTATACTAACCAAACAATCATGTGAAATTGAATAGTTAAGAGGAAAAAATTTGCTAGCATAACATTACTCTCATAATCATTAATCTTTGTGTAATACAATGATGATACAATAAGGAGGATTCGAATCCACTGGGTGTGATTTAAATTCCATGACTTGGAATGACTCCTAAGCTCACTAACTGTGGGAAAATCACCACTGGATGCTCACTAGTTTAACTCGAGACAACTAAATCTACAGTTCACAATCAATTAACTAATCAAGGTAGGTAGGAAAACGCACCTAACCTCCTTAATTCATGAAAATGTGGCGCTAGGCTAACTGGAGATGAACTAATTGATGCCCATAGCGGGATAACTCAACACAAGCTAGGGTAAACTGATGTTAGGACTCCCATGACTTAGTGTGGGTTCCTAAATTATAGGGATTTTCCTCTAGAGCTCCTAAAATCATGAAAAGTGGTGCATCAAGTAGTAGGTGGTCCCAATATGAGTTCCCCATGGAACTAATCAAGTGGAAACATACTCCTAAGCTAGAAAATGGCATTTAGACTATGGAGGTCAAGGGGGGATTATAATAAATCCTAACACCATGTACCTTAAATGATTCAATTGATTCCTTTTGACTATTAAATCCAATCACTAAATGCATGTGTGAGGTGGGTGGGGAAATTCTTCTCATGTAGTTATGTAAGCATGGGATGAATATACTTCTATGACAGTTATAAGGGTCCTTCTATGGTCAGAAGTTATGTCAATTGTTTTTTCACCTTCCTCTCATCCCCTCTAGAGTCTACCACTCATTCTCATGCATATTTTTGCGCTATGTATAGTTTTCCAATGTTTTTTTTGCATTTCCATTACCATTACCAGACTAGAAAATAACTAGAAATTTGAACTGTGAAGGGGAAAATGGAAATATTAGAGAAAAGGAGATAGTTGTTAGTGAGCATAAAAGTTGGGAAATATAGGAGCCTCTATCCATTGGGTTTTGTTGCTCATGATATGCTTCAAACGCCATGCTTGTTTCTGCATGGAATGCTTGAAAGTCCCACAATGACTTGGAATCTTACTACACAAAATGGTAATCACTATAAGGGTTGGATTTCTTCAGGGATTGGTGGATTAGTGAAGGAAATTGCTTCTTTTTGTTGTGTGGAGAAGTTGGAAGGAGTGCCATGGAAGCTTTAGATGTGAATTTGGGCTAAGCATTTAAAGAATTTGGGCTGTGAGTTGAAAGAGATAATCATGTACGTGTTTCCTTCACCCTATTGGTTGTGGAGCCTGATCTTCCTTATTTAGAGATGTTATTGTTCAACCATGTTTGTACCCTAGTTTTACTATACACTTGTCCCAGCAGGGGGGTTCGGGGGGATATCGTCCCCCTGTGAGGGTCCTGGGGGCACCATCCCCCCTGGTTGGGGGGTCCGGGGGTTTGGGAGCGAAGCCCTCGAAAGATATTTTTTGGATGTTTGTTGGCCAACAATTTATGGGCCCATGGTATTGGGTAACCTGTGGTATTTTTCCATGGTAATTCCCCTATTAAAAAACCATTATAATATGGTTGTATATTGTATTGTAGCATTATAAAACAATCTATGTGATTGTGCGAGAAAGATGTGAGAGAGTGAAGAGGAAGTGCAGTGGAGTTGCTATAGGTTGTATCCCTTCATTTTGTTGGATGGTATAATAATAAAGGACTGGCAATTTCTATGTGGATGTAGCCCATCTTGGGTGAACCACGTTACATGTGTCTCTCTTGTAATGTGTTTTAATATTTGCATCTTGTTCATTTTTTATTTTTATTGCTGTATAATACTAATTTTATAACAATTGGTATCACAACCAAAAGGTTTATTTGGATGGTAAACTCATAAGAAAGAAGGGTCACTAGTTCGAGTGGGAGCAATGGAAGAAGAAGGAAAGTTTTAGGGTCAATTGACCACATTTTGTACCGATTGACCGCATTTTGTGGATATAGGTCACTAGTTTGTTAGAAATTAGTTAGAAGTGGACCTTGGATGTAAAGGTGCAAGCCTATATATAGAGTATGAATTTCAATTGTAAGGGAAAATCATAGAGATCATTGAGGTGAAAGATCAATCCATTTTGTGATCTGATTATGATCTTGTCACTTCATTTTGTTCTTGAGCAGTTTTGGCTCTGTTTGTGTCGACCATCTCTTGATATTGGGTTGTGATTAGTCTCCTACTGTGGAGAAGTACTGTATGATGTGGACCTGTTGCACAGAAGTAATATGATATGATGGATGTTGCCCTAAATTGATCTTGTCTCTTATTTATTTCCTGTCTTTATGTGCTGCAATGTCGATGATGGATGTTTACTGAATCTGTTGTATGAATGAAAGAAACTATTGTGATAAATAATTGAATGATGCAATCTGTTAGTGATTTGTTAGTTATATCGATAGATCTATGATGAATGTTGCGATTCTAATTAAATATCTCTGAAGTATCTGATGATTATGTTGTTAATTCGTTGATGCCCTATCCTTCCTTCTTACTGCTGAAAACTTGTTTCCGACAGCTCCCCTCGACATCGTGGGTGAGACTTCATTCGCTCTGTGGATGTTACCAGACAGGATCAAACCTGTCTAGGCTAGTGCTCAGGGAGATCACACTGGTTGGGCGTCAACAGAGTGGGAACCCCCATCGACGTGGATTTGTTGGTGGGTTTTTGCCAACAAATGGTTTTGTTGCCGGGAACTAGTTGCAACTAAAGGGAGGATATGTTGTGGCATCCAACTAAACTGAAGATAAAAGATTGCTTCTGCGAGAATTTGTTGAAGAAGAGAATCAGAATCAGAAGTTGTCGACAAATGATTGGTTGGCTAGATATATCCACGACAGTGCACATGAATGGTTCTTCTGTGAATTTCCTGTCATATTGTATGAGTGGCTAGCATGGTTCACTTATAAGAAGACCAACCATCAAGGAGGGGAGATGATGTCCTGGACCCCTGAACTGATCCAGGAATTGAGAGAAACTGACAACAAAGCTTCGCGAGCTATCGAAGTATGGCTGGATAGTATTCTGGAAGGATACATCAATGACTTTGCAGTCGATACCAATAAATCATACATCGAAGCAGAAAGAGAGTTCTTCAATGGACCACAAGGTAGGTTCTTGTTGTCTCTATAATTATCTATTAAGAGGCTTGTATGCGAAAAGAATATCCTAAAAATGCACCTCGAGTAGTGGAAATCTGGTGTGCGAAGGTAGTGGACATTGCGACGAAAGGAGAGTGGAAAATGGAAACATAAGGGGTAGATGGGTATGAGTTCTGATGAGACGGTGAGGGTCATCAAGGAAACAAGTGGTTGTACGAGGGAGGAGCAAGGTTTTGACAAGAGAAGAGGCAGAGGACGGGGGAAGGTCCTGCTGCGATCGAGATACAAGGCTGCAAAGAACAACCACATGGGACAAAGCGACCCTACAGTGATGACAAGGATGACCAAAACCAGGCTACGCCCAAGGTAGTAGTAAGCTTGAACCCCACACCTCCGCGCACTACTCCACCAACAAGTAGAAAAGTGCATTCTATGCCAACTCGTCTGACATTCTAGCAGTAGTCTAGTTGTAGAGCACCATTTGGAGGAAGAAGGCCCATAATGGTGGGCGACGAGATGAAGTTACCAATATTCCATGGAACCAGGACTGATGACCCATAATAGTATTGGTTCTTGTGTGAAGAAGTCTGGATCACCAGACAGATTGTGGACAAATTATATCAAGAAAATTCAGTTGGTGACCACCCTCAGGGGTCATGCACTTGACTGGTACATGAGATTCGTACAAGTTCCTCAGGGAACCGTGGAAAAAACACTGAAGGAGATCCGGGAAGGGTTATTCGAGGAATTTAAGAAACCCAAATATGAGGCCTAGTATATTACACAACTCAAGGAGATCCAGCAGTTCTCGAATGAAACTGTTTGGGATTTTGATCAATGGTTTAAGATGTTGTTCGCCTGAGTTAGCTTCAAAATGAGTGATGTTCAGCATAAGGAGTGTTTCATCGCTGCACTAGTCTCACACATCCAATAGTCGTTAATGCAGCAAAGGATCACGACACAGAGTGAGGCTTTGGAGATCGTGATGAAGTTAGAAGCTTCACCTATTGGGGAGACTACAGTTTGCATGAACCAAATTCAGCCACAGCTAGGAAATTTGGCACTCCATCTGCAAGATATCAAGAAGGAAAAATAAGAACATGCTGACCTTTGGTGTACATGGTGTCATGTGGATGGACACACCAAGGACACATGCCCGACTTTCGAAAATTATTTGCTCTCAGGAGCACCGAACCCTTTGAGTTGCACTGGTGTGCCATGGTGTCACGTATGTCAGGTATATGGGCATCTAAATGAAAACTATAGCTACATGCAGAACATGGTTATGAAGGCAGAAAGTTTGTATTGCACCTTTTTCACTCAGTGGGGAATGAGGATAAAGATTTTCAAGCTTATGACTTGTTTCAAGAGAAAACATATGATTCATACTTTGTGAAAGGAGAGGATCCTCACACAATCTAGAAATGACAGACTCAACCATGGATGGTGTAGCCAACATCCCTGGTGTAGTATACCCCACCTCCTCCAATGCAGTTTATTCCGTTGCAGTCACAGTTTGCACCACAGCCGCAGTTTGTGGCACAACCACAGTTTGCACTGTGACTGTGGTAAAATCAATTGTCGATCACTCAGCCTCAACCACAGTATGTTCAAGCAGTGCACTATGTTTAGCAGCAATGAAATCTCCCGCAGCAGCTACCCCAACCACAATATCAGCAAGTATCTCAACCATAGTACCTGTAGCAAGGAGGATTTCGAGGAGGATTCAGGCGACGGGGAGGAGGCTTCGAATGAGGGGGAGGACGAGGTCGAGAATCAATCCAGGGAGTATTTGGACACTACCAAAGGGAGCATCCTCATGCATAGTGTACATACTGCATAGCAAGCAAGCATAATGTTGAAAATTTCCCTCAGTTGATTATGAAGTGGTAGGCCAGAAACATCCCTCAGTTGATGAACTAGTTCCAAAACCAAAACCAAAACCAAGTGCAGAATCAAACTCAAATACTGCTACAAACTCAAAATAATCCTATGAACCCACCAATGAATCAAATTCCACCCCTGAACCAAGCTCAAACCCAAAATCAAGGACCAACGGTTACGACAATTCTAGCAAAACCTAGAACCCAAGCTATCGATGTTGCTGTCATCACTCGTGTAGGTGCGATGACCGGGGAAGATGGACCCCGTCAACAAGTTCAGTTTGCTGGGAAGGAAAAGGTAGCATTTGATATTGTGACAGAGAAAGATACCTTCTTTAAGGCCTAGCGTGCAATCGGGAGAAATTTAGGTAAGTCACCTATTGTGGAAATGTCATCTGCTTTTGATCCTTCTATAGAGGCAAGACCATCGCAACAGCATGGTACCTTGCAACAGTTTTTTGAGAGATGTCTATCACTCACTGGAGATCCTGAGGCTCTCACCGAGATCAATAAGTTGTTATACCACCAAAATAAGATGTTGAAGGATTCCATAGTGAATCCCCTCCAAAAGAGAAAGACATGAAAAGAGATGACAATGAACATCCAGATTGGGGACTATGAAGTCGAGTTCAGTTATTCTGGATCTCAGGTCGGATGTGAATATTTTGACCAAGTAGACTTGGAAGCTGATGGGAAAGCCAATGCTAGGACAGTACCTTGTGCAACTACAACTAGCAAATCAGGCCAAATTTTATCCTATTGGTCGTGTCTCCAACCTGGTCGTTGATGTCAAAGGTATGAAGACATATGCCGATTTTGATGTTATTGAAGTAGTTAACGGTGGAGGCTATTATCCCACGCTGTTGTGGATTGGATGGGCCAATGATAGCATGGAAGTTATCAATTTCAAGAAGCGGTTTATGACATTTGAAAACCAATATATCAGGGTCATTGCTCCCATGGACCCTCATGAAGGACGTTAGTATATTGAACTTGTCAAGGATGAAGTGGGTAGATGCTGGGATCACACCTACAATATATTTGAAGATTATATCCACCCTATCGCTGATGGAAAACTTGAATCACGCGGCGCTAGCTCTACGTCCTCTGATTCTTATGATGCTTTAGAAAATTGGCAAATCGGCTGCATGAAGTGTCCTTTAGAAAGTGTGGACTGGTCACGCAATCCCTATGTCGCGTTGCGACTGAGATTATCGAGTTGCCAATCTACGAGGGGTCGCCATATTTGTCTGGATTCCTTAAATAATTTGAAGAAAAAGTGTTTAAACAACAGAGTTTGTTGGCGCTAGAAGCATTGAAGGCCACCCTAGAACGCTGGTGGGAGACTCATAAGCAGACAATCCATGAATGGGAATAGTGTCGACGATTGATGATGGTGCCCTTCAGTGATTTAGAGATCTATCATGCTGGGAGACATGATGAGTACAATGACCCCATTGGTCATTTGATGGAATGTCAAGCCTTGTGGGTGTCACAACCCAAGGATGAGTGGGTCCATGCTTTTTTTCAAACTTTGGACAAGATTCCTAGATCTTGGTATGTAGCGGCAAAACTGCGTAGAACCATAACTACCTAGGAGGAGCTGTCAATTTGCTTTGCGCAGACTTTTAGTTTTCAGGATGCTAACCCTAAGGTTCACAATGCACTCCAACTTATCTGTAATGTAGTATTGAGGGTTGTCCCAGTTGCATACCCTATAGATCGGCATGCGCAGTGTCATATGCAATCTATGATGACATGTTACAATCTATCTGGTGAACCTGAAGATGATGATGAACTACGAAATGTTAATATTTTGGAATCAGAAGGCAATCATGATGTGGCGGCACCAAACATACCAACTAATCCCATGAGTCAACCGTTGAAGATCAGGAAGGTTAACATTGGGATGGAAGAGAACCCAAAGTTTTGTAATATTGGGGACTATTGGGACGATGAAACAATGGTATAGATCACAGATCTGTTGCATGAGTTCTAGGATCTCTTTCCGAAACGTTTCTCAGAAATGAAAGGGATACTAGGGTATTTAGGGGAAATGAAAATCCCATTGAGACTAGACGTGAAACCTGTGTGACAAAGACCGTATCGACTGAGCCCGCGATACAAAGAACGTGTCATGGTTGAGCTCGACCGGATGTTGGACGCTGGAATCATCGAGCTTGTTGAAGAATCGTAATGGATAAGCCCTATGGTGGTTCAGGACAAAAAGACTGGAGAGGTTCGCATTTGTTTTGACCTAAGAAAGTTGAGTGATGCATTCCTGCGTGATCCTTTTCCAACTCCCTTTACGGATGAGGTCATTGAAGGGGTAGGAAATTCGGAGATGTACTCCTTCACGGATGGATTTTCGAGGTATCACCAGATCCGAATCGCAAAGGAAGATCAGCATAAGACCACATTTCTCACTGAAAGGGGTTGTTTTCAATATATATTCATGCCCTTTGGATTGAAGAATGCACCAGCAATATTTTCTCGGGTGGTTGTCAATGCGTTCAAATATTTCATTTAAAAGTTCCTGCAAGTATACATGGATGATTGGACAGTTTATGGTCTGGTTAAGGATCATTTAGCAAACCTGCGATTGATGTTGGAAAGGTGTCGATGACATCAAATTGCATTGAATTCAAAGAAGTGCATTTTTTTGCACCATTCAAGATGTTGTTAGGGCACATAGTGTGCAAGCAAGGTCTATTGGTCGACCCTACAAAGATCGCACTCATCCTTAATCTGTCACCACTGACAAATGTGAAGATGCTTCGTGTGGTGCAGGGACACACGGGGTACTATCACAAGTTCATCAAAGGATATGTTGCGATTAATACCAGTATGGAGAAGCTTTTAAAGAAGGATGATGCATTTAAGTGGAATCAAGAGTGTCAAGGAAGCTTCAACACACTGAAGGCCAAGATGGCATCGGTGCCTATACTTGCATTCCATGATTGGAACAAGGAGGTCCATGTCCATGTCGACACCTCTTCTATTACGGTAGGGTTAGTACTTGTGCAACGAGGCGAGGGCGACCTCGATCATCTGATCGCATTTTCCTGTAGGAAGTTTTCTTTTGCTGAAATAAATTACACAACCACTGAGAGAGAGGGCTTGGCCATGGTTTATGCACTGCAGAAGTTTAGGAACTATTTGTTGGGTGGTCACTTCAAAATGTTCATGGACCATTCTGCTTTGCAATATCTGGTCAACAAGCCTGTGTTGGGGGGGAAGATCTGTCAATGGCTGCTACTTTTTCAAGAATTCAACTTTGAGATCATTGTGAAGCTAGGACGATTGAATGTTGGCCCTGATCATCTGTCTTGCATTGAGACGGGAGAAGAACCTACAAATATTGATGATGGATTTCCCAATGCACAGCTATTTCACGTAGAGATCACAGAGGACCACTATGCTCCAATAATTCAATTCTTGGCAACTGGAGTTTCCCCAAAGGACCTGTCGACCAGTCAGAAGAATCAATTGGTAGTGAAGGCTTCAGATTTCTAGTTGATTGTGGGGAAATTATACAAACTTGGACCAGATGAAATCTTGGGACAGTGCATCTTACTGCATGAGAAAGGACCTATGCAGGAATCCCAGGAGGCCACTATGGAGGAAGGGCTACAACACATAACGTGTTGCACGCTAGGCCATGGTGGCCTACCTTAGATAATGATGTGAAAGATTGTGCATGGAGTTGCGATTTCTGTCAGCGAGTCGGAAAATCATCATGACGAGATGAGATACCGCTTGTGCCATATATAACTCTACAACCTTTTGACAAATGGGTTGTGGACTTTGTAGGTCCAATTAATCCACTAAGAAAGAGGACTAGTTCGTGGTACATCATTACAACAACTGACTATCTGACAAGGTGGGCATAGGCCGCGCCAGTTGCGGACTGCACTGCTTTGACGGCAGCAAAGTTCATATTCGAGAATATTGTGACATAGTTTGGATGTCCCAGAATATTGATGAGTGACCAGGGCAGTCACTTTATCAATCGAACAGTGAGAGAACTTGCCGAGGAGTTGCAGATGCAGCATAAGAAAATCACACCATACCATCCACATGCGAATGGGACTGTTGAGGCCTTCAACAACATATTGGAAAATGTGCTTACAAAGGTATGTAATGCTAATCATGATGACTAGGATTTGAAAATTCCAGTGGTACTGTGGGCATATCGCACCACTTGTAAAAGGTTGACATGACAGACACTGTTTAAATTGGTATATGGGTAAGAGGCATTCATGCCTATGGAATACATCATTTTTCATTTGCATATTGCTGCTGCAGTTGGCATGGATAATGTGGAAGCACTGGAGGAGTGCATCGCATAGTTGATCCAACTTGAAGAGGACCGTTTTATCACAAGATTCCTCCAGCACGTCGAGAATGATTGTCAGAAGGCGTGGCATCATCACCACATTAAGAATAGGAAATTTACACGATGATATTTGGTGTTGTTATATGACAATAAGTTCATGAAGCATCTAGGTAAGTTACAGATGCACTAGTTAGGCCCATATCTTGTTCATTCAATTACTTCTGGGGGAGAATTTCAATTACAGCAATTAGATGGTGCGGTGATGCCAAAACTTGTGAATGGTAGTCGCTTGAAGCCCTATAATATGAGGCCCGAGCCGCGCAATGCTTGAGGCACTGCACAAGAGTGAAAAAAAATCAATAGACTAGGTAGATAGTAGTAAGGCAAGCACATAGGAAGAGGCTAAGCAAGGATAGAAATCAGTAGCGTTGTGAGGGAGATCACCTGCGACAGGCGTAGGGATGTGAGTTGGTCAAATCAGCAATAAATACACATAGTTAAAGCAGTTAGCTGGCGACACGCATTTATGACCAATCGGACCATTAGTGAGTTGGGATTGTCGAGGGATTTGGGGTCATTAATGCGGATTTGGTAATGATGGACACGGTAGTTGGCTATAAGAAGGTGCAAGACGCAGGCACAAGGCATTGTTCAATTGAATTGAGTAAAATGTTGAGCTCAGTGTAGTAGTAGAATTATGAGCAACAGGCAAGGAGTGAAATTGAAGTGTATTCATTCGAATTGTGAGGTTTGCAGAGTACGGCATGCTAAGCACTCCCGACACAATCAAGATTTTGAGCAAGCAGGAATCCCCCATTCATCCCACAGCAATCGAAGAGGAATTCGTGAGCATGCCAATCGGATCCTCTTCAATCCCTGGAGGGAAGCGGAAGGCCCAAAACCCAGTTCCACACCACCGTCAAAGAGACACACGCGCACTTTTGCTAGGGCGCAAGGGGAGGGAACTGCATAAACCGGACCATCAATCTCGGGAGCTATCAAGTCTGTGGCACCCAGGGGCATCTCTATCAATGATATCGTTGGATATGTCACTCCAACACGAACTGGGGCAAAGACAAAGAAGCTTAACAAGAACCATAAGTATCCGCCGAAGTTGTCATCGCTACCAGAAGGGATGACTTGCTCAATGGACATCATACCCACCTTGGTGAAGATGAAGTATGAAGACCATGATTTGTTGCTGCTAAAGGACGTAGCGGATGAACCTTACCAATTGGTTCCTACGGTGCCCGGCGCGCTTGTTGAGCCTCATTTCATTATCATTTTTGGCGTTAACATAACACATTTAAATGCATATTTTATTATCTTTCATGTATTTTATGTCATGCAGGTTGTTATTCGGCACAAAGTAAGAGAAAATTTAATGTTTATTCAACTTTGGTTATAAATATCATTATTATAATTTTATTGACTTAAATCAATATTATTTAAAGCATATTTGATGTATTTATTGATCTATGTACTTGTTTGCAAATTTTATAATTCTTTTGGGAGAATTTATTAACAAAACACGTTCAACTTGCTATTCATCCCAATATGCGCAATCACTGTCCAGCTCATCATGCAGCTCTTCGTCTAGCTCACCATTCAGTTTTCCATTCAGATCGCTAATCAGTTGTGCGCTGGCTATAACCGATTTCAGGCATTAAACGTTGAAGCAATCTGTAAACCGTTTTGTTGACCACATGCCCAGGTGATAGCATAATCATCAATATAGAAGGATCGAAAATTCACCAAGCTACTCATTGTCCACGCATTTAAAGAAGGCACACTCATGTTTTAGAATCGTTTGTGGCCTCTTATGAACTTGCCACCATTCTGCGCATTTAAAATGATGAACGAACCGTGCTCTGGAAGATCTCCCTCATGCCAGTTCGTGCGCTACATCTGGAGTCTGTTCACGCTGATGAAGGGCTGGTGTTTTAAGAAACTCGCCATCATGTACATTGTCTGCGTCAAACACCACACTATCAGTTGCGCCAAAGGAGGGCTTGTATGCCACATCACACACTAAGGAAATTTGTTCATGATAAAGAAGGAGCTCTCGTTCTAGAGACTCGCTGTTGTTTATTCTTTGTTGCCCAACACGCCACTATCAACCACACTGCAAGGGAGTCTGTATGCCATGTTCACAATGAAGAAAACTAGACTTGCACCAAAGAAGGGATATGCTTATGTGTTGGCTTGTAAACTGTTATTGCCTTTACGATTGACTAAATTTAGAAGAGCAGTCGACCACTAAAGGGTCGACTTACTCAACTTCTTGAAAGCATTATGTATATAAACACCTCTATGCATAGAGAGAAGGGGGTTGATCAATCCATTAGATAGATAGTTAGTTTGCTTTGAGGGAAGGATATTGTAACTATGTTCCTTCTGTTTAATAAGAACTCTACGCTTTGTTGTTTATGACTCTGTGTGAAATCATTCGCCAGCCATTACTCGTGGTTGCTGAGAGAGCCCCTCGACAATCCGTGGTTCTATTTTCGTATGAGTTTTTGTTATCTCATCGTGCAGATAAGTAGTTTTATTTCCAATTTGTTTAGGTAGTTAAGTTTCTGTAATCCTTTATTTTTTATGTTTCCTGTAATATGCATTTGTTGTAGTTAATAAAATTCATATTATGTTGTTAATGTAGTTTTTGTTTATAAATGGCTAGTCACATATAGCTTGCTTTCAGATTTGTGTTTAGTCCTTTCATTTCTAGTTTATTGTTCGGTCTTATTTTCAAGCACATAGAGTAGGTTGTTTTTATCAATTTAAAATAGAACTCAAATAGATTGTTTTTGTTGATTTAGATAGAATTTAAATCAATACATAGAATAGGTTGTTTTTCAGATAGATTTAGCTTTGTTTATTTCATTTATAGATTTATGCAATTCAAATTCCAGTTTTGTTTATTAGTCCGTAGTGATTTTCTTATTTCCATGTAGTTGTATTTGTTTATTTTACTGTTGAATATAATGATTAATTAAGTTTAAATTATGTCTTCATGCATCTTGTTTCCATATGCACAAAATCAGTTGATGATTAACTTATTTAGGTCTGTTTTTATTATTTTCTGTATCCAGTCTTTGGTTCAGATTGTGCGTCTGGACTACCATTCGGACCTTCTTTCCAGATTGTTGTCTAGTCTTCCATCCGAACTTTAGTGTTCTTAGTTTATTTTTAAATCTATTTTCCAGTTTTGTTTCTTTGTTTTTTTATTATGCCTTGATTAGAGTCATTAAATAATAATTATATTTTTGTTTTGAACCATAGATTAGTTTGTTTTAAAGTATTTATTAAGATTTATTTTTAATCTTCTCTTTCTAACTCATGCTTTGAATTATGCATTGTGATTTCGTTCTTTTTAATTTTTTATTTTCTTCTATAGTGTTTGTTGTAATGTTTCGAAATTATGTTTGATTTATTTCGTTGAATTTAGATTTGTAGGGTTAAAGGTGTGAATTACTAGTACACTAGTATTTTATCAATTTTAGTAAGACTTATTTCTTTCATTTTGTGATTATTTGAAAAGACTTGTAGAAAAGAACTTAAAATTATCTTTATTAAGTTTTCTACTTGCTTTTTATTTAATTATATTTATTCAGTTTTCTACTTGATTTTCTTTATTCAGTTTCTCATTTACTTATTCGTTACGCCTTTCTTGAACCCTATTTTTAAGTAGTTGTTGATAATACATTTTTAGTCAGAAATTATTTGTTTATGGATTATCTAGTTGTTGTGATTATATTTTCAAATATGTATTTTCTGTGAATAGTTAGCCCATGAAGTTATTTAATAAGTTTTGTTATATTTTCATTTGTTGGTTAAAACAACATAGTTTGATATTGTCCTGATTCTGATGTTTTGTCTTAGTTCAACCATATTACTAATTTAGGAGTTTGACTTGGTTTTTCATTTTGAAGATTTTACAATCTTTTGTTTATTAAAGTATTTCTACAACACCCTAGGAACCCGTCTACCTTTGCATATATTTTGTAGCAACTCAAAGTCTACCAACCCCGGTTGATAATTAAATATTAGGTGTATTCAAGATAGTAGAACACATCCAAACATTTTGGTATTAATTTAATTCAAGATTGCACCCAACATTTTTGGCACCGTTGCCGGGGAGTTGTTCTATAAGGTAGAAAAAAATAGAATTTGCTTATGAAGTTTAGTGATAGGTTGGTGGCGGGGGAGCGGTAAGACAAGAGATAAGAACCTACGCATCTGGTATAGTAGGCACCCCCAAACCCAACATCAGTAGCAGTAGTATAGGTTTTCCTTTAGTTTAGTTTTTCTTGTATAGAGTCTAGATAGATAAGCATAGATAGGTTGCCTTTACATTACACAGCAAGGGGAAGGGGAGATGGTAAGACGCAAAGAGGAATTCACTACAAAATTTCCATAGTGTGACAGCCTGACACATCCACTTTAGTGGGTTGCCCCAAATCCTTGTTGTTCCTTTTTCACACAAGTGTGTTTACTTTACGCAAAGTTTGATTTATTTCCCTTAAGCGTACTTTTCTTTTTGCAGACGTAGATAGTTTACTTTTTCATAAGTTCAATTTGATGTACATGTGCCTTTAGGTAATTTACTTTTGTACAATTTACTCATATGCGAGTGTAGGACTTATTTTAACATTTAAATCACTTAGTGGTGTTGTAAGCACCACCCACCTTGCTAACAAACTGATAGGAACATTTGAAAGAGGAACCTTAAGATAACACATGAAAAACTATTTATATTGTGGGAAGACATGGTAGGAGAAAAGGGTGAAGAATTTGTTACCTTTGAATTCCCTAATAGAGATCCTGGAAGAGTGGCACAAATACAGTACGTTCCCCCATCCATTTTTCCAAGTTTTTATGGACTAGAGAATGAAGACCCTAATGAATTCCTCTTTCAGTTGGAAATGCTTTGTAGAGCATATAATGTTCAAAGTCTAAATTTTTTCCCTCTTACTTTGAAAGGAGAAGCCCTCTGATGGTTCATGAGCTTAGGTCATAATTGCATTCAAACTTGGGAAGACATGAAGTGTATGTTCTTGAAAAGATATCAAGAATATTGTAGGACTAATAAGGACATTCCTTAAATCACACAGGAAGAAGAAGAAACTTTGGAAAATTATGTCGAACATTTTCAATACAACCTTCAAAGATCAAAACTAAGACAGTCAGGGAAGGGTATTTTAAAGAAACTTTTACTCAAAGGCATAAAAAATGAATATCTAGAGAGTTTAAATCTGATGGGAACAGGTGATGTATCTCAATTATCATATGACAATACTTGTGAATTATGTAGAAGGTATTCAAGAGGAAGATTTAAAATTAGTAAGAATATACCTTCTTCTCATCCTCATCTTAACCCCTGTCAACCTTGTTCGCAAGTCCTTTCTATCCCGTCTGGTGATCATAGGGATGTTCTCTCTTATGATGCACCACTTTCTATTCTACAAGACTCTCAACGATATCCTATTTTTCAGACATAATCAACTATACAAGCTAGTTAATTACATCTGCCACAATTACCTTCTCATAAACCTCCTATATGCCTTACACACATTCCTGTTCAATCCAATCCACATTCTAACAATAATAAAGTAGCACAATATGCTTACAGTGTTAAACTGCAACATTTACCCACCACACCTACTTTACCAATAGTATTGCAAGAAATTCATATAAGACCTGGAGTGGTGATAGATCTAGGAATTATAGATAATACTTAGGCAAATGAAGTTTCTATTTTGCCTTCTCCACAAGAAGATAAGATCAACCTTGAATGCCTTTCATTTAATGAAGGACAAACTTTAGAGCCTACATATTCCCCATCATCAAACTCAGAGTTTGATGAAAGACCTTGTGATATACCAAATAAAGGAGAGAACATAGAATATATAAGTCATATTGAAATATGGTTCCAAGAGGGAACTAAGCCAAGATACCATCCTCTTCTTCAATGTTTATTACTGCTAAATCAAACAGCTCGATTGGTTCTTCATGTTCCAGTAATCATTGTAATATTTTTCGTATATGTGGATAAAGGTATATTTCTCATCTTGCTTCGAACATGGTTACATTGGAAGAATTCATACACTTGAGATGTTTTTCTCCTTTTTAGTAGGGTAGGATATATATGTAAATATGTGTGTTTTTCTTTTTCTTTAGAATAAATATGAATCATCTAACAAATGGTTTTGCATCCTGATTATAAGAATTTTATCTATAAGCAGCACATGGAGTATTATTTGGAATACAGAAATATGCTAAAACATTTATGAGGTATCTTAACTTTTTGGGGGGTACTTTTGAAAATTACAGCTTATAGTGACAATTAAAATAATTCCTTATATATCATTTTTGACCATTTCTTTTATGATTCAGATAGTTTTTGGTATTTTGATTCAGACATGTATATTTCTGATTTTCTATTTTGAACAGTTGCTTAACAGGCCTATTCTCATTATCATTTTTTTTTTGAATCTCGCCTTATACCTATGGATTACTAGTTTATCCTATACATGTTATCAAAACTTGTCTCTTAAAATATTTTTGTGTGATAACTCAATAGTAGGTGGAATTTTTACCTGTGGGGAACATTATTTAACTTTTATGGAAAAGAAGGATTGTGAGTTCAAAGAATAGCTTTGGGTTATTCTCTTTTGACATGTTTTATGATCTGGCTACTATGAAATTTTTTTTATAACTTTGTTTTGAAAAAAAAAAGAATTGTGTGTTAGCAGGACTTAACACGCTCTAGTACCAATCAGATTCCATATATTTAATATCATTATACAAGGTAAACCCATCGGGGTACTGAACAGGACTGCTAGGAGCAAGGCAATATCGGGTAACAGAGACTGGTTAATGTACCACTATACACATGATTCGGAGCATAATGATAAATATGAAGAAAATTTTCAAATTTTATTTTTAAGGCCGCTTGTTTATAATGTCATTTGAGAATCGCTATAAGTTGGGTTTTGGCTCAATCATCTACTTCATCCAATATCTAGGATGTCATTATCCTAGAAATGGGACCCATAGTTATAAAATCTCACATACTCCGAGATACCCTCGAAATATCTTCTGACGATAAGACATCTTTCAAATGAGGCATGGATGACTAGTTCTTCCTATGGTATTCTTTCACTTCTATTATCATCTAAGTAGTCTTTTTAAGCACTGTTATTTTCATGAATATCCATATCTGAATCATTTCCATTTACTAGTTAGCTTTTCTTTTTTGCAAAATAATAAAACAGCATGCTTGTACTTTTTATTATTAACTGGAGCAAACTATTATTTTCCTTTGTATGGCTTCAGGACACGCCATATCTTTGGTTTGGGGGAAGGAAAGGAAAAGCTAGACTATTTTTATTTGATGATATCTCTATTTTTCTGACAAAATGATAAGTGTTTTTCAGGATCAGTGGAATTTCTAGCATGGAGTATATTTTTAAAGAAAATCAATATGGAGTATGAAGGATTGCGGGATAATCACATGACTATCTCAATAAAATTTATGATATTACAACATTTATGATTAAAATTTTGCTAACCAAATTTTGTTTGTGGCAAATAGTTTTTACCTCCATGAGAATGCTTCGACCTTAAAAGTTCTGTTTAATTATCATTTCAACCCTATCCTTTTACCCAAATCATGCATATAAACTATCAAATGATTAATTTTATACCATATGTTCAACTAGTCCAAAGTTTTACTTTGGATATGGTTAAACTAATTACAAACTTTATGAACTCATTTATTCATGCATATGCTTGTTGCTGGCTTATATTTCAAAGTTCGCTTTGATTGTATGATCTCTATCTTTTTCTTTGCTCAGTGGGACCTGGCATTTCTCCGGCTTGGGGGAATGTTGAGCCTCATTTTGTTATCATTTTTGGCGTTAACATAACACATTTAAATGCATATTTTATTATCTTTCATGTATTTTATGTCATGCAAGTTGTTATTCAGCACAAAGTAAGAGCAAATTTAATGTTTATTCAACTTTGGTTATGAATATCATTTTTATAATTTTATTGACTTAAATCTATATTATTTAAAGCATATTTGATGTATTTATTGATCTATGTATTTGTTTGCAGATTTTATAATTCTTTTGGGCGAATTTATCAACAAAACATGTTCAACTTGCTATTCAGCCCAATCTGCACAATCACTATCCAGCTCATCATGCATCTCTTCGTACAGCTCACCGTTGATTTTTTTGTTCAAATCGCTAATCAGCTGCGTGCTGTCTATAATTGATTTCAGGCATTAAACGTTGAAGCACTCTATAAACCGTTTTATTGACCACGTTCCCAGGTGATAGCATAATCAACAATCTAGAAGGATCGTCGGTGCACCAAGCTGCTCATTGTCCACTTATTTAAAGAAGGCACACTCCTGTTTTGGAATTGTTTGTGGCCTCTTATGAACTTGTGACCAATCTGCGCATTTAAAATGATGAATGACCCATGCTTTGGAAGATCGCCCTCACGCCAGTTCATGTGCCACATCTGGAGTCTGTTCACGCTGATGAAGGACCTGTGTTTTAAGATACTCACCATCGTGTACATTGTCTGCGTCAAACACCACACTGTCAGCTGCGCCAAAGGAGGGGTTGTATGCCACATCACACACAGAGGAAATTTGTTCACAATAAAGAAGGTCTCATTCTAGAGACTCGCTGTTGTGTATTCTTTGCTTCCCAACACACCACCATCAACCACACTGCAAGGGAGTCTGTATGCCACATTCAGAATGAAGAAAACCAAAATTACACCAAAGAAGGGATATGTTTATGTCCTGGCTTGTAAACTGTTATTGCCTTTATGATTGACTAAATTTAGAAGAGCAGTTGACCACTAAAGGGTCGACTTGCTCAACTTCTTGAAAGCATTATGTATATAAACACCTCTATGCAGAGAGAGAAGGGGGCTGATCAATCCATTAGATAGATAGTTAGTTTGCTTTGAGGGAAGGATACTGTAACTATGTTCCTTTTGTTTAATAAGAACTCTACGCTTTGTTGTTTATGACTATGTGTGAAATCATTCGCCATCCATTACTCGTGGTTGCTGAGAGGGCCCCTCGACAATCCGTGGCTCTATTTTCGTATGAGTGTTTGTTATCTCATCGTGCAGATAAGTAGTTTTATTTCCAATTTGTTTAGGTAGTTAAGTTTCTGTAATCCTTTATTTTTCCATTTCCTGTAATATGCATTTGTTGTAGTTAATAAAATTTATATTATGTTGTTAATGTAGTTTTTGTTTATAAACAGTCGCTCACGTATAGCTTGCTTTCAGATTTGTGTTTAGTCCTTTCATTTCTAGTTTATTGTTCAGTCTTATTTTCAAGCACATAGAGTAGGTTGTTTTTATCAATTTAAAATAGAGCTTAAATAGATTGTTTTTGTCGATTTAGATAGAATTTAAATCAATACATATAATAGGTTGTTTTTTAGATAGATTAAGCTTTGTTTATTTCGGTTATAGATTTATGCAATTCAAATTCCCATTTTGTTTATTAGTCCGTAGTGATTTTCTTATTTCCATGTAGTTGTGTTTGTTTATTTTACTGTTGAATATGATGATTAATTAAGTTTAAATTCTGTCTTCATGCATCTTGTTTTCATATGCACAAAATCAGCTGATGATTAACCCATTTAGGTATGCTTTTATTATTTTCGGTATCCAGTCTTTCATTCGGACTATGTGTCTAGACTGCCATTCGGACCTTCTTTCCAGAATGTTGTCCAGTCTTCCATCTGACCTTTAGTGTTCTTAGTTTATTTTTATATCTGTTTTCCAGTTCTGTTTCTTTGTTTTTTTATTATGCCTTGATTAGAGTCATTAGGTAATAATTATATTTTTGTTTTGATCCATAGATTAGATTTTTTTAAGTATTTATTAAGCTTTATTTTTAATCTTCTCTTTCTAACTCATGCTTTGAATTATGCATTGTGATTTCGTTCTTTTTAATTTTTTATTTTCTTCTATAATACTATTGTAATGTTTTTAAATTATGTTTGATTTATTTCGTTGTATTTGGATTTGTAGGGTCAAAGGTGTGAATTACTAGTACACTAGTATTTTATCAATTTTAGTAAGACTTATTTCTTTCAAAGTCTACCAACCCCGGATGATAATTAAATATTAGGTGTATTCAAGATAGTAGAACACATCGAAACATTTTGGTATTAATTTAAGTCAAGATTGCACCCAACAGTGCCTATCCTACGGATTTCTCACCCATGGGTGTAGGGCTTGGACAAGTATGGGTTGTTAGGGCTCATTGACATGCCTCATTTTGGGCGATTGAACGAAGCACACACATGCGTCAAACAACTGTTGCCATGCTTTCATGGTGGGACGCTATGGTTGAACAACCTTATTCCAGTCACGGTTGACCTAATTTCAGACATTACGGGATTACCAAAGGCCGTGGAAGATCCGGCACAGTATTTCAAATTGTGGGACAATGAAAAAAAGCTTGCCAAGCAGTTGAAGGAGAGATTTGGATTGCAGCGTGATGGTCACACCTATCGCATCAACAATATTATGATAGAGCAGTGTGTATCGAGGCTCGCATTTTGGCCAATAAGATCGTCAGGAAGAATCAACCCGTCTAATGCAATTCGGGCGTGGTTACGTGTGCACAAAAATGCACAGAGAGTGTACAAATTAACTGGTCCTTGTTTCTATTAAACCAGTTGCTAGAAGAAGTTGTCACTGCTCAGTCTGGGGAACGAGATTTTTGCTACAGTTGGTTGTTGATTCTCATTGCATTAGTCGCAAGGATGGAGCTGAAGGACTACCATCCAATGTCGGTCGCTGCTGTGAAGGTGTGCTAAGGCACATTGTATTAGAACTTATGGTGGTTCATGGAGCCCATTTGAAAGATGGACTGTGAGATCCATTTTTGGGTCTATTGGGAAGCCCTATAGGCCGCAGCTATCAAGGTTCCCCGGTTATCCAATGCTGCTGCATCCAAATATCAGAGGATCCTTCGGTTTGCCATCGGGCCTCATTCCATTTATATCCAGGCACTACAAGACCCTGACAAGCAATGGTTTCTTATGGCCTACAAAATCACAGACAAAGAATTAGATTTCATCATTCAAGAGTGGCCGGCTAAATGGCACGAACCTATGAGTGCAGAGGAGATATCAATGGAGCCACCAGCGAATGCCCCTGACAAGCCTGTCCGAGAAGGGGAAAATATTCATGACTCCAATGGAGAGTCGTCAATGGAATCTAATCCAGAAGCACAATGCATATTAGAGGAGGCGCGAGCCAAAAGGCACATGGAATTCGATGTGGGCAGTAGCTCCTACTCTATGATGGAGAGCCAACTGCAGCAACTCATCTAGACCGTCACGAACTCATTCGATGTCACAGATAAAGCCATGCGTTAGTCTAACCAAGAAGGATTCATTGCGGTAAGAGCTAAGTTAGATTCTATTTATGTTGTTGTTTCCAAAATGACACTAGAGAGGGTTGTTATGCAGGGATTCTCGATGATTAGCACCAACCTACGAGCTAGGAATGTTTAAGTTCCCCCCACTGTAATTGACGCGGGCAGTACATAAGTGAACTCATTGCTGCAACTGTTACCGACCATTTCTTTTGATCTCAATAAGCTACCTACCCAGGTTCTAGTGCAGCTGCAGTAGGGTGTCGGCCAGGAATTAGCCGACAGGCAGAAGGAGCTTAGCGATGGGTACGTGCAGACGCAAGACGCGACTAACAAGCTGCAGGAAGAAGTTCATGCGCTGTGGCAGGTTAAAGAGAAGTTTGCAAAAGAAAAGGTATGGGATATTTCCACATTAAAGCAAGTACAGGAAGAGCTGCAGCAGAAAGCTGTCGAAGAAATCCGTAAGTTGAAGAAGGAGCAAGACCGCCTCGGTGTCGAGAGAGCGCAGATCTGTGCTAGTTGCAGCGTGGTTGAGCAAGCTGTTGACGAGGCTTATCAACATATCTATTAAAGAATGGTGGAACTCACTGGATTTTCCAAGGCCAAGTGACTTAGGGAAGTTATTGACCAGCTCCAGTTGACCAACAATCTATTGAATTCCCTTGTTTACCTCGAGACGCTGCCTGAGCAGGTTGTCGAGCAGAAGAATACTATCGAAGAGATCATGACCTAGTTTGAAGCTATGGATTAGGAAGCAAAGATGATTATTGAGGCAATGACACAGTTCTAGCAAAGTGTCATCCAGAATGACCAACTGGACTGATTAACCAAGCAAGCGCAGGAAGCCAAAGCTCAGTTGACGATGCTGAAGATGTTGCTAAAAACAATGCCTCTCCTGGTTCAAATCACGTGCTCTAAAGAGTTGAAGGACCTGCAGCAGAGATCTTCCAGAGCCCAATATCATCAGCACAAGCACAGCACCCAACTAGATGAATTCCACAACATTGGTGGGCAGTTGGTTGTCAAAGTAGTCGTTGCGTTGTAGGCGATACAAGAAGGCGGGAAGATGGTGGATAGCAAGGCCAGGGTGGAGCACCCACTGAGGTAGGACCTACAAAATTATTGAGACACGGTTGAACAAGTCCTGCTATAAGTTCAAGAGATCTCGTAGTAGTTCAAGGACTTCAAGACATACACAACGGAGTACACCCTGTCTACCTGACGTGGCTCAGGGATGAGCCACAAGATTGTGTTGGGGGCCTGTTGGCAGGGGTTTTGGGTAAGTGACTTGTGTAGCACTGTGGAGGCTACGCAAGATCACATGACACTGCACAAGACCAAATCAACGTGATAGGCAGAAGAATAACTATTTTTGGAATTTCTTATGCAATTTTGTACCGATTGATCACATTTTGTGGATATATGTCACTAGTTTGTTAGAAGTTTGTTAGAAATTAGTTAGAAGTGGACCTTGGATGTAAAGGCGCAAACCTATATATAGAGTATGAATTGCAATTGTAAGGGAAAATCATAGACATCATTGATGTGAAAGATCAATCCATTTTGTGATTTGATTGTGATCTTGTCGCTTCATTTTTTTCTTGAGTAGTTTTGGCTCTGTCTGTGTCAACCAGCTCTTGAATCTTGGGTTGTGATTAGTCTCCTCCTGTGGAGAAGTACTGTATGATGTGGACCTATTGTGCAGAAGTAATATGATATGACAGATGTTTCCCTAAATTCATCTTGTCTCTTATTTCTTTCATGTCATTGTGTGATGCAATGTCAATGATGGATGTTTATTGAATCTGTTGTATGAATGAATGAAACTATTGTGATAAATAAGTGAATGATGTGATTTGTTAGTGATCTGTTAGTTATGCCGATAGATATGTGATGAATGCTACGATTCTGATTAACTACCTCTGAAGTATCTGATGATTATGCTGTTAAGTCATTGATGACCTATCCTTCCTTCTTACTGTCGAAAACTTGGTTCTGATAGCTCTCCCTCGACATCTTGGGTGAGACTTCATCTGCTCTGCAGGTGTTTCCAGACAGGGTCAAACCTGTATGGGTCGGTGCTCAAGGAGATCACACTGGTTGGGCGACGACAGAGTGGGAACCCCTATTGACAAGGATTTGTTGTTGGGTTTTCTCCAACAACGACCAAAACTACCATATATTGAAGAAGCAAATGGAGGACTATCTATACAAGAAGGATCTATACCAAAGGGTGGAAAAGAAAAATAGTCAGCAACTTGAAGGACGAAGAATTGGAGGTTCTTGACTTGATAGAAAGGCACTAGGAATAATACGACTATGCCTATCTTCGTCGGTGGCTTTCAATATTTTCAAAGAAAAGACAACGGAGGGTGTGATGAGTGCATTGGCTAAGCTCTATGAAAAACCCTTAATTTCCAACAAGGTAGCTTTACTGAAGTGTTTATTTAATATGAATATGTCAGAAGGTGGATCTGTTTTTTACCATTTAAATGAATTTAATACAATTACTAGTCAGCTAAGTTCCGTAAAAGTGAACTTTGATGATGAGGTTAGGCCTCTTCTAATGCTGTGCTCATTGCCAAAAAGATGAAATGGATTGGTCATGGTTGTAAGAAACTTTGTCCTTAGTTCAAACACTCTTAAATTTGATGATGTTGTTAGTGTTACTCTTCTCAAGGAAATGTGAATAAAAAGAACAGGTGACACATCAGGTAATTTGTTGACCATGGAGAGCAGAGGAAGAAAAAGGGAGAGAGGAAGGGTCCTAGGTAATCACAACAAGTCTAGAAAGGGCATATCTAAGTGTATACATGGAAAGATAGAGTGTTGGAGTTGTGGTAAGAGAGAACATCTAAAGAAATACCGCAAAGCTCTAAAGAAGAAAGGAGGTGGGAAACAGGAAACTACCTAGGAAGCAAGCGTAGCAGGTGATGTGTTATAAGATGCTTTAATTCTTGCATTAGATAATATTAGTGATTACTGGGTAGTATATTCAGGGGATTCATTTCATGCTACACCCCATAGGGAATTCTTTCATGATTATGTTCTAGGTGATTTTGGACATGTTTTATTAGGGGATGATGAACCATGTAAAATTGTTGGAACGGGTAAGGTATGGATTAAGTTTAATAATGGAAATGAATGGCTACTAAAATATCTAAGGAATATTCCTGCTATAAAAAGAAATATGGTCTCAATAGGGAAGTTGGGAGATAGAAGTTGTTTGTTTATGTTTGGAAAAATGTGTTGGAAGATCAGTAAAGGAGCACTGGTAATGGAAAAACGAGATAGGAAAGGTATGTTGTTTTTATGTCCTCATAATATTGTTTTTCTATCTTTGTATATTCCAAATAAATAGGTGCAGCATTGTGGAATTAGAGGCTTGGACACATGAGTGAGAAAGGGATGCAAATTCTCCACTCAAGGAAATTTCTTCTAGATTTGAAGCAAGTAAGCTTGGAATCACGTGAGAACTGTGTTTATGGAAAACAAAAGAGAGTTAGATTTATCAGAGTTGGGAAACAGAAGAAGAGTGAAAAGTTAGAGCTTGTGCATATGGGGATCAGGTCAGGTACAATCTCTCGGTGGATCTCATTCCTATGTTACTTTTATTGATGATGCAACTAGAAAAAATTGGGTTTATTGCATTAGATAAAAATATGATGTGTTTTCTACTTTTAAGAAGTGGAAATCTTTGGTTGAGAATGAGACAAGAAAAATATTGAAGTGTCTCATATTTTATAATGGAGGTGAATATTGTAGCAAGGATTTTGATAGTTATTATTCATACCATGGGATCCGTAGAGAGAAGATAGTTCTAGGAACACGACAAGAAAATGGTGTGTCAAAAAGGATAAACAGAATGATCATGGAGCGTGCAAGGTGTATGATATTGCATGCAGGGTTCAACTTACAGTTTTTGGTTGATGTTGTAGATATTGTTATTCACTTAATAAACAGAGGGCCTTCAAGTGCTTTAGATGGGGGGATTCCAGAGGAGGCATGGACAGGTAAAAAGGTAAACTACTCATTTCTAAGAACTTTTGGTTGTGAAGCATTTGTCCAAATTGATAAAGAAATAGAACAAAACTTGAGGCTAAATCCAAAAATATACCTTTATTAGATACAGGGTTGATGATTTTGGTTATCGCTTATGGGATTATAACAAATATAAATGTTATAAATATTAACATTTAATACTAAGTAGGTTAATTAAAGTAATTAATTAACTAATCAAGAGGTGACTTGAAAAGTCACCCCCCCTTACCACTTAGGGTATAAAAATACCCAAAACTAGTTCTTGTAAAACATCTTTTTATCTATCCAATTATCAATATATATTTGCCCGCTTATCGAATATTCCAGGTGTTCTGGTAATATTGATTGTGTGAAGTGAATAAATATTCGTTCCATTTGGTATCAAAGCTAGTTTGTGATCCAATCCTTTGGTCATATCGTGACTTTTAATCATAATCCTAGGGAGTCCCTAAATTTATTGTCTTTGACCAAGTAAAAAAAGAAAATAAAGTCAAACGAAAAAAATAAAAAGGAAGAAGTAAATAAAAGAGAAGAAGAAGGAAGATTGCCATTAAAAAAAGGAAGGTTA